>DWLR01003503.1:0-13420 GCA_018246295.1 Papilio alexanor hazarajatica
GACATTAAACTTATTTTGTTTATTTAATGTTGGTTTTTTATATTTACGTTAGTGATGAAAACATTCAAAAAGTACTTTAAACTTGATGTAGGATAGTAAACAACAGCTAATTATAGTTTGTAAATTGTAAAATCTATCACTATAAGCTTTCCATTAGACCGGGTCAGAAGTGGAGCCAATAAAGGGACGGTCTAAAATCGCCGGTCTCCGGCGTCCCAGCCTGAAAGGATGTCATTTAATTTACTCCTAATTACTGGACGCGGTCCGTTGTTACTGGTTCAGAGTTAATGCAAACCTCGTTTGGAATTCGGAATCGCTAGATCAGCTTCTATTACCCACAATTTAGATTAACTAAAAATAGTAATGGAGGATTAATTTCGGGCTAAAATTAAAGAATATATTTTATATCTGCATAAACCCTGGATTTCAATTCAGTGCAATATTATTTATATGTATTTATTTAACGCCTAATTATTGATATAACAATGTAAGCCATATAGTGAGATTAATAATTAGTAGTGTGGAATTCAATTCTAAAGACTAATCGTTCGAGGGGAAAGTACGGAAGAACGGACTTAGGTTATAAAACAAATATGCCATTTGAAGTATTTTACTGATACAAACGCTATGCTTATCTAGTACGAAAGATAGTCGTACCTTGTGATATGATCTCAGTTTGAGTGAACACATCACCAGCTAAGTGGTTAAGTTTGCGATATTTCGACTTAATATGTTTTTAAAGTAGACATAAATCGATCAATAGAATGAATTTTGGTCTTAATATTGCTTTTTTACGTTTATAATGTTTTCACATCAATAATCAAAATATCTGTATTGTTTATATTTAAGTAATACATACGTATGAAATCGAATGCAGTAATGTATTAAACATTACATAATATGGAACTTTCACAATATTTCTTTTAAACAAAATATATTTCATAGAGTGTAATACGTTTTATTACGTAAATAAGCAAGGTGGGAACCTGGTGCTCACTTATCAAACTCGTAGTATAAAATGTTATGAAGAAATCCGTCGCGAGCACGAGCCGAGAAAATGCAATCACAACAAGGAAACCGCATTACACTTTTATAAAAATGACGCTATCTAGCAACTCCTCCTCAGACAAGGTGTTGGGGGTACAAATAATTTATTTCCTTCCACGGACACAGACAACGTAAGCTGCAAGAAAAATAAGCAAAGTACACGCTGTAAAGAACCCAGCGGTGTCGTACAGGCGATATACTGCGAAATCAACCTTCGGCCTGCGGTCGAAATTTAAAAGTCAACCGTAGCGCTGTCGACGCGGGATCTCTCCGCATAGTTTCCTACGAAGGGGTGTAAATTTCGCGTGCGAGCTACGATAGGCACCGCCTTATTTAATTTCATAATAAATTGTAATAATTACATTACCGCGAGGTTTATAAATCAGACGGCCCGGAGAATGACTCGAATGTCAAGTCTTTAAAAATGGCTCCCGTCGCGGTCATGTTTTGGTGCAATGCCCCGTCGTAAACGCGAACGTCCCGCCACCAGGAAATAGTCGTGATTTTATCAAACCATTTCGCAATGTTTGTCGAGGTGGGTAGCCTGTGATAATATCTTTGTGGCTAGTAAAACTCGTAACTTAAGTGAAGTTTGCAGTAAAATTTATATTTTTGTTTATGACGCAGGCATTGATTTGTTTAATTATTATTTCAGAACATGGCATACATCGTATAAAACTATTCTTTCACAAACTTTTCTTAAATAACCTTTCAGTGGCAAAGTTTCATTATTTAAATTGATTAGTTTTCCTTTTTCTCAATAACATAATTTGCATATCACAATTTGTTGACTACGTCAACTGGCCTTGTATTGTATATTTATCGATAAAAAAAACGAAAGTTACGAAATAAAACAGAGATATGTTACAATGAATACGAAATTCAGGTGTATAAATTTACCTGAAACTTTGCAAACCTCGTCGTAATTAAATAGCACCATTACATTCAATTAACATAAAACATTCATACCCATAATTACGTCCATACATCTCCGATGTTGCAGACAAGAGGCAGACTAGCATTGTCTAACCCTCCAAATGCTATTAACGGACCGGATGTATCGCTGTACTTATGAAGATTCGATTAAGCCGGCGTCAGATTAAACAGACCTCGATTACGAGTGTACATGGAAAAACAATTAACGAAAATACTGAAACAATGACAGACTATAAAGTTGCTCTTTGTTTTCTGTATCTTAATGCTGGCTTGCGGTGGGCGGGCTGCGAAGACCTATGAGGGGTGGCTCGCGAGCGGAAATACGTGCGGCAGTTTGAGGGTTGAACAATGTGAGTCGTTACTGTGTAATTTATTGTTTTTTAGATAAACTCGAATGGCGATCAGTACAACGGCCTGTGATAAGAAAAACAAATAACATTTACACAATACAGTAAAATTAGAATTGACAACGCACATTTTATTATACACTTACTGCGAGTAAAGTATATTAGGTTTAAATTGTTGGTACAGTGACGAAGATCGAGCAAACTTTCTACTAATTATTTTAGCCGTTCGTTCTGTTAGCTTATTGAGGAATATTTTGGTTCATTATTAAAATCATTGTAAGAGCTAACACTAACTTCACAAATAAAAATGTAAATAATTTCTTATTTTTACGCGAATACTACATACATAGAGAAATTAAACAAATAAAGATTTTATCATGACCATGAATGTTTTGAATTGCTCAAAACTTCGATAGTGTAAATAATATGTAAATTATTTCCAATTTCCAATTCTTCCCAAAAATTTAAACTGGCATTGTACTATTATAATAGAAGTAAATGCAATAAAACTCAATCTTTTGTTGACTGCAAAGTATAAATCTAGATAAATAGTATGGTTAATTGTAGTAGAAATGGTTAAAATACCGTTTCCTTCAGCCTTTACAAACAGTAGTTAGTGAACATTTATCTTAAGTACACTCGCGTCGATCGTGACTTGACGAATTGTCCTTTAATTCGACACGTGTTTTGCAACACCTCTACGCGCTGCCTACTACCATTGGCATTTGCGAGAGTTTCGCAAATTGAACAGGTATGATTGCTGAGAATAATGCTAGGACGAATCGATGTAATAATACCTGATCAACGACATTATAATGATGCTTGTACAGTCAAACACACAGGTGTGTAAATAGTAGAAAAATATGCTTTATGGACCACGTAGAAATATTGAGGGATGTTAAATCTGTAACTTGACATGTTTATGCTTTTTTAGCTAGTGATTAAATAGTTTATCAGTTGGGTAATCAGAAATTTTTGCTTCTTTTTTCCCCGATTGACAGGAAGGTAATTGTTTCGTGGTTATGTTTGTATGTATGTGTGTACGTACATATGTCCGTTCGATTGTGATCTGTGGTTTAAACGATTGGATCAATTTCGAAGAGTTAAGTGTTATTCGATTCATATTTTTCCCCGGATTGTCATATAGGGTTACAGTCAGTCGAGTTTATTGATTTTTTTAATTAACTACTAATTTGTTAAATTAAAAAAAAAACTCAGTTCATGTTAAACAAAATTTTGTTTAAAGTCCCTTAGAAGCTTAAAACATATCTTGTAATGTACCGGAGTAATTTTTAGAGTAATATAAAACGGAATAAGAAATTATAAAACGGTCAATTCATTTATGCTGTTCAGTGTACTTGCGATATATTGCAAGATAAATATCTTCTATCGTTATAAGTTGGTTAACCGTTTGCGTCCTCAATACGAGTAGAGCGTAGTAACGACACTCAAGGATTCCGTGTAAATTTTCACATGTGTTATACGTAACATATTATATGTCACACAAAACATATTTAATGCTATTTAAAATCAGATGAGAAAAATTAACCGAAATTTCATGTCATATTCATTGATTTATGTCACAACTTTTGTAGTTTTTATAACAGTAAGTATTTATTTCAAATCGAATATTGTTTGAGCCGAAATTTTTAAAAAAGTGCCAAAGGCATTTAAGATAATGGTGTCAATCGTCAACAGCATTTAACAAAGTTAGAACAATAGCCACTTGCTTCAACCGTCGCGCTTCATGAGGTCCTGGTATCAATAGACTCCTGCCCTGAATACTAAATACGCTTTGGCTGCGACACGGATATCTTTAACATCCACCAGATGTAATTTTAACCGGTTTTTTATCTGCTTATACTATTTTTGTGATAAATTTGAGATACGGTGAAAATTTGATTACATTAATTCATGTTAGATTACTTGATGATTATTACGTAGGTCGACGCTGGTTAATATGCTACTAATTAATTTAAAATGATATATATTAATTAATAATTATTATATCATTTATAATAATTTATAATATAACTAATTTACATAAAAAGTAGATTTAAAATAAACAGATGTTTGTGTTATAAATCTAAAGAACACAACGGATTTTGTTTTAGAACTAGGTGGCTTATTACACGTGTACCTACATATACTAAACTGGGTGAATCGAAGTTCTTAATCGTTTCGCTAACTTATCTAAACTAATTATATTTTTCGAAATGTTACACGATGCTACAGTGAAACTGGGATTTATAGATATACACATATATCGCTATATAGACGCTTACATTAATGTCAAATTTCTTAATTTGTATAAATATTTTACAAACGCTTCTCAATATAAATCACTGTTCGGAGATCAGCGTTAGTATGTGCACTAATAATATAAATATTAAAAGGAAACGCGCAAAGCATTGAAATAAATGTAATGTCAAGACAAAAAAAAGTGTATTGTTTTCTGGTAATTTTTTTAAGAACTAAAGATATACGAAGTAATTTTGTTTTCTTTAATAAGAACTAATTTTTGTGTGTAAAATAATATAAAGGTAATTGAAATATTTTTTGTAAGCGATAATGTCACATCCAGGAAATAAACATAGTTACGTATTTTACAGTGATAGAGTCTGCAACAACAACATTTGTTGTACTAATATTGACCGGTGAAATACTACCACCTTACAGAAGACAGTCGTGAAGTAGAAGTATTCTGCGTTTCGTCTGATGAGTGAGGTCTAAGGAAAGAGTGGAAAAGGAAAGAGGATTTCATGGGGAGAGGTATGGATAGTAAAATGAAATGTCCATTTTCCTGTCCACCCCTTCTCTGTCTATAAAAGGTAGGCAACACATCTGCAACTCGCAAATGCTTGTTGCAGATGCCCATGTGTAGCGAACACTTAAATAATTGCTTGCTCGTTTACCACCTTCATGTATAAAAAAAACTTATCAATGTTATTAATGAAATATAATTTATATCAAAAATCGAATGGACCCGGCCTTTGTTTCTGTAATTCGATAATCGATTTATCCGAGTAATCCCGACTTCGTGCGTGTCCGCTGTTTAATTTCAAAGTCAAACTTTTATATCACCGTGTGGGACGCGGCTACAGCCATGGAATTTCAATTGCAATCAACTAATGTTGAAAGCGGGGAACGTTGGTACGTTGGTACGTTCCCCGCTTTCAACATTTCAACATTATAAGTTGTTACATTTAAGTATTCTTTATTTTTTTTTTCATGATAACAACAATTGTTGTATTCTATATTCAGTTTATAACATAATAATGTAAGTTTTTTTTTAATGAAAACAAAACCAACGTTAAAATTAGATAAATTTATTTGTAAATCATATATATAAATGGATGGCCGATGAGGCCGAAATGTACTGTAGTGGCGGCCACAGGTCGACACAGCGTAGGTAGGCCTCCCACAAGATGGGCCGATAATCTGGTCAAGGTTGCGGGAGTGCACTGGATGAGGGCGCCGGAGGTCCGATCTTTGTGGCGATCAATGGGGGAGGTCTACGTCCAGCAGCCGACGACGGATGATGGTGATGATGTTTTTTAGAGCCGCGGTAAGTCTCAATGCAAGTCCATTAAATCCAAACATGGATTGTCTAAAATCTACCATTATAACAATTTTCCATATATCTTCGGAACTCAAAGTTTAATGATATTTAAAATTAAATAGGAACTACTTGCGAATATCCCCTTTCCAACAAAAAAGTTTTCCATAAACAACGAAGTTTTGAGGTAACAAATATAAAAAATATGAGGCAATTGAGAACTTTTCCTTTTTTTTTGAAGCCGGTTAAAAATATATTATGCGTACGCACTTTAAAATGTGATTTTTCTGGTAAATTAGTTTCAATCGATCTACAGGGACTAGTTTGGGTTAAAAAGAAAAAAACAGAAGCTAGGCTAATAGAATACTAGGTTAGTTGAAAATTGTGTTTAAAAAAAGTATAAAATGTATTTATTAAATAGAGTCGTCAGTTCTAATACGAAACAGCAGACTAAAACGCTGCGACCATAACTAAAAAGCAAGAGATATTGTTGTTATCTTAACTGAGAACGTTATCGTGTGGGGTTTTGAGACTTAAAAAAAAACAAATAGAACCTATGCCTATCTCTTGTGACTAAAACTACTGATATTTCTATCTATACTTAGGGATGAAAAATGCAGATCTTAATAAAAGTATATTCATCAATAACAGTATATCATTGGTGATTCTTCGGATTTTGGTTCTTGATAAGGCCATCGCTGTCTTTAGTTAATGAGAGAAAATATCTCTTAACCTCATTTTATTCGTCTGTTTCTGTTGAGACTAGATTTATACCTTTAATTAAAATCACTTAACAATTGAAAAAAATAATAAAAGGACGCCGCGGATGTTTCATTCTTGTAACGTGTATTACAAGGATGGCACAAGGTAACGGTATTTTATGGATTACCTATTATATTCTTTATTTACGACATGAAGCACCTACACGCTGTCTGAATATTAATTGCGTTTCAATATTATGACGTGCAAAATTTTTGCATCAACAGTTAAGTGATTCCTGGTTAGAGTTATATTTCATTTTTTGCAGCTGTGGAAAAAATGTTAAAATGTATATTTTAGTAGGACAATATAACAATAAGTTCGTCATCAAATATTTATTTTTAAATTGGTACAATATTCCTGGCATATTTACACAACCTTTGTATATTTTAGTTGCAGTTAATCTTTATGCAGTTAATATTTTTATGTTTTCCTTGTTTTGAAGTTAAAAGTGTGAATTTATAGCAGTTTGAGTGCGAACTTATTAATGCAAAATAGCTAGTAGACTGTAAATAATCTCATCAAGTATTCATCCACAAATTAACCCAAATAACCTCCCACATATACAACTTATACCTTTACGTTGATTCATTGCCTATCCAATGAAACGGACAGATCTTAAGACATTCGCATACACATATATAAAGGAGCATAGTATTTTGATACCTTAAAGGCTTTGTAATTACAATAGGGCGCGGGGAATCCTAAGCCAACAGGCGGGTTCCGGACCGGCCATACCTGTTCATCGCTGATCGATATCCGCTTATTCGGCGGTTGAATTTTATTGCTTATGATTGTAACGTTAAAGTCACGATATGTTTAGCCATGGAAGACCGATGTCGAAGACTTTAAGATCTAACACTATAAGCTTTGCTTTCATCATGTTTCGTGAAGGATAATGTTATGATTACAGCAAGGCTTTTTCATCCGAGAAAGTGAAACGGATGGCAACGGAGAAGCAGCCCGATTATATCATTACCCAAAAGGTTTTTCAAAATTATCAGATTCAAAAGTTTAAATAATTATTGGTTACTTTTCTTAAGAGTTTCTCTTGCACCTTAGAGTGGTGAGCGAGAGCATGATAACGTTTAAATTTTCTCGTAACCCCGACTTCTAAAAATATGGGTATGCCTTGACGTTTCCGCGTAAAATACCTAGATAAGTCTGTGTCTACGAAGTATTATTTAATGAAATACGTTTAGGTGAGATTCTTTCAAGTATATTTCAAGATTCATTTGTTCCATAAGTGTTTTTGTTTTCTTACAAAATGTAGCGTTTATATCTCCTGCACTCAATTTCGAGTCTAAGGAGCGTGTCATTTCTTGAATCGACTCAACTCGAGAGTGTGACTCACAGAGTGCAATCTCGAAAGCGTATAATTTTGACAAACGTCACAAAGGAATCTAATTATATATAGGGTGTTCCTAATTAATATTTCAGACGTGTACACTTCCACGAATAAACATACACATAGTAAACAAAATTAAGATGGTTCCATTCAATGCAAATTTCGTACGTCTGATGTGATGACACATTGAGAGAACGTCTCGTATTTGATATCTCATTCTGAATATCGATATTGACGAGACAACTGAATGCGATTGTAATCGATTTTTACCTTCGCTCTCCTAGCCTTTAACGATTTTTTTTTGTCCTTTTATATTACAGATTTTTAATCCGCTGTTTTATCGTGTACTATCTAGTGTCTAGTGTTTTATTTTTCGTATACGTCTGTTTATTATTACCAAACAATTTTTGACTTAACTGCGGTGATTTAAGTTCCATAATTAAATGCAGATCTAACTTGACATGTTATAACAATCTGTCATTGTTGTTTTAAGTTGCTTTTGTTTTGTTGTTTCATTATATCCCAATCGATATTAAAATAAATTACAAGTAACAGTTGGTTATATTATTGATTTGAAACTACATTAGACTTCATTATTTGATATGATGGATAGGCAGCGTAAACTCGAGATCACATTTTTCTATAATTAAAAAAAAAATCACAACATAAGTTTAAGTATATTCCAGTGTTACCTGTAGCTTGAAAGATTCGCCCTATTTTGAAAAATAAGGTGTCATTTGATACATATTTTTCCTCGGAGTATAGAAGGGGTATAATCAGTCGAGTTGATTTTTAAACTGACTATTAGTTTCTATTCTCGTCACTAAATTATCTTGTAAACAAATATTTTTACTCATCAATCTGTCATTTAGTGTCATTTTTTTCCAATTTCTCAATTAAGCTGTGTATACTATTTTACTTAAATATATTTGCCAAAATACTTTAGCTCGACGTTCCCTCTACAACGATGGAGCAAAGACGATAAGATCGGCGGAGGGGATGGATGCATTTGAACATGGGACGACAACTTTAAATCGATAGCAAAACAAGAATAGAACAATAATAATATATGCGTAACACAAACATTGTATTATGTACCAAATAACTAAGAGAAAAATAAAAATTACAAGTAAAATATGTATCTACAGTAACCTAAAAACTAAAAACCAGCAGCAGCGTCTATTATCGTTCTTACCATAAAGGGACACGGGGCCTAAGCCCCTGACAGGTTTATTTTAGGATACGCTATTTTCAACTCAGATAACCCAAGAAAAAAAGTAGATGAGGAAGTGTTTTGATTCTCTGGCGATTAAGCGCTAGCAATGATTTCCAACAATGCCACCTATTTTGTTATGCCCCGGAATGGGCTTAGAGGGTCTTTGCAGCAGTTGTTCCACGAATTGGTCGGCTATACCAGAGGTGTATTATAACATAAAATACATTAGATAGATACATATTGAAAAAAGTAACTAATTATTTAAGAGTTAAACGAACAAAAAGTATACTATAAAAATATTAAAATTGTATGAATACTTAAAACACAGGGATGGCGTTACAAAGCTTTTTCGATTATGAAAAAGTATGTCAAAGTACGTGCGAGACTAAACAAGACATTACAAGCTGTCAAGCTTGATCAATGAGCTTATTACTGTAAACAATCCTAACATTAAGGCGGACCGATATAGAATACAAGAATAACACACTTATTCCTTTCGGCATAAGGGTCATTATTCCCAGAGAAGTTCAGCGCGGCGGGGTGGGTATGGAAGACAAAATGAACTATGAAGTTGTTACAATAGTTGAGCATGAGATCTGTAACAGAATGCATTCAGATAGCGCACAATGTGCGTTTACGTGGGACGTACGGACAATCGGATAATGTTTTTTGTTCGCTTGCTACGGTTATTGTAATAAAAAGGACAAGTATAAGACTATACGGATAATCTGAAAGCCTTATCTTACAATTTATTTTAAAGGCAAAGGGCTGACTAGCTGTCTAGAAATAACGCGATTGTTGTATGATGCCGGCGTCCCTGATACTAGAAGAAGGGAAAGCAGGAGCTTTCCCCTCTTTTAGGGAAATTCGTATACGCGAATAAAGAAATAATGAAAGTGAGAGAAAACTACAGCTTTCAGAAGAAATTCAGATATACAGTTACGCCATTAATGCTACTAAAATATTTCTCTGTTCTGCTATAAAGATAATGTAGTATGTGTGTAAATTATTTCCTTGACTACATAGTCGTTCCGCAATAACCATCATCTTAATTATAATTCTAACCGACCAACGGCGAAGTTTCGTACTTCATATTTATACCCTAACCTAACCTAACCTATCTTAACAGTGTTTTTCTATCGGTGAAAATAATAAGAGTGTTACTTGCGTATTTATCAGTAGCAACACAAAAGAAAAAAGAAATAAAAAACAATGTCAAAAATTAATTGTTATGAGAATCTCTTGTCGATATCAATAATGTCTGATTCGTGTTGACGCTAGCGACATAACTTATCAAAGGCATCGCGTGGGGCATTAGGTGTCCGATGTCGAACATTTAAATCGTTTTTGTTTGTTAGCCTGTCCGAGTGTTTGTTTGGAGTGTGCCATGCGTCTTCCTCCGAGAGACCACAATGAACCAATATATTTGTTGCGTCGTTAAGTGAATTTATGTTTATTTAGAAAACATATATCGTTTAAAACGATTCCACCGTCGCTACTGATATAGTCATTTTGAAGATCATTGCAACTGGGCTTTGGTATAATTTATTAAATACACTTCGTATAAATATTTGTTGGTAATATTTAACATTCAAAAAAGCTGTATGATTCATATTATGGTTAAATTAAAATAATATTATGTTCAAAAGAAGAAAAAAACATGCTTACTTGATTTATGATAATTTCCGGACAAAAAAAAGTCAAACCTCGATGTCAAAGATGGAGCTAACAATTATCAGTGTAATGAATTGTCGAGCTATCATTTCAATTTAAGAAATTACTTTAAATAGAAGAACTGCGTTTTGTTTTCAAATAATTATTAATGATGCCATAATTTTATGTTATTAATCTGTATTTTGCATTATCCAAAAGAACAAGATGAAACCTATTTTTTCTTTAAGGAATAGATTAGGATTGTATTATTGTCACTATTAAACCATCATACCTGCTGCAAAGCATGAAATCTTCAACAGTGCTTAAGTTGCTTTAGTCCAGCTATATCTACACATTCTAATTAAATGGCACTTTTTTTTAAAGATATTTTATGTATTGTTACTGTTTTTCCCTCTTTGATTAGTTTACGATATCTTCTGAAGAATACTACAATTTAGTCAAGCTTCAGCATATAATTCAAACCCTAATAAGAGTTTTCCATAATCTTTGTTAATGTGTAGTTTTTTGTTCATCGTTTGATAAGTGAATCATAAAGTGTGCGTAAATACAATTGCCAGTGTTTTGTATGATTATGAGAGTAACCAACTTTGTTGTAAATTGTTTTTAACTGTTTCTTGGAAGTGTGGGAGGTATAAGAATGCAATGTTTATTATTATCAACGGAGCTTGTATCGGCGGCAGTTCAAATGTTATCATCCGCGAACACATGTCGATCGCCTGTTGTTATTTCGAGCACTGAATCACTACTCTCGAACAATAGACGATTTTATAAACGCTCCGCTATTGTCTTTGTATTTTGAATTTGGGAACAGTTTGCTCGTGGTAACGCGTGGTAACCCATATAGAAGCATTTTGATGCATTATTAAATTACTATGAAACCAAAGCTGATTAATTTTTTAAACGGGTTCCTTTGCACTGCTGGGTATATTGCAAAATGTTCTTAAAATAATATTTACATTACAACTCTCTCAATATATAAATAAAAGGCTTTACTAATTCAATTTTTAACATAAATATTAATAAGTTTTCGCTGTTTACCGTGGTTATAGAGATTTAAAATATCTTGTATTGAAAGACAAGTAAGCAATAGGAGTTTAAGATCAAAATATTTTTTCTTTCTTTATTATCTTTTGATTCATTGCCTTTTTCTGGAACTGAGGAAAAAAGACCACCAAGGGGGTAAAAAATACTAATTTAGAAAATAGGTACAGGTGAAATAGGTACACTTACAAAAGCAATTCAAAGACTTTAGATAACGTTAGTAAACATAACGAATGATTCATGCTCGCATCGGTTATTCCTGTGTTGGATTTTATAAACAATACAATTATTCATGTGGTAACAAAGTACAGTCATGAGCAATAATATAATTAAGTGCGTTCTAAGGACACCCACTGACGCGCGACACGCATCCTAATTGTAAACACTTACTTCGAGTTCCTATTACGTCTGTAAAGGGAATTGAGAGGCGCACAAGAGAAAAAGTATTTGTGTAATTTTCGTAAAAAGACTGTATTAATCCCATGGCGTGATTAATGTACAAGACAAAGGTATATCTCGTTATAACTAGCATAAATAAAATAAAAATTTTTCATAATGACATACATGTCATACGTATGCAAAAAGGTAAACAGAATCCTATATAATAGATACATGATTAAAACATACAAATATAACATATTTTCTTTATTGTAGAAAAGAATTTATTTTCTCATGTTTTTTTAAACATAAAACATCAACATCAATTAGTGACATCCTAAAGTAAGGCGATAAAAGCAGTATCCGTATGCGGATTTAGAAAAGGCGAGAGAGCTATGCCAGTTATAGCGACAAATGGAAATTTGTAATATCTCCCTACCCCTCTGGTGTTAAGATGTAGAACAAGTGATTCAAATTTATTCGAACAATATAACAAAAATTTAGACCATCGACTTAAATTTTATTTACTTATTTTATTTATTTATTTGTTAAGGTCCACATACAAAATCATATGTGTTTTAAATTGCGTATTTTTAGATTAACAACCAAGGTGAAATCAATATTCAATTTCAATTATAGACAACATTACATTCGCAGAGAATAGGTGCTTAAAGATTATTATTAAACTATAAAAGGAAAATTAAAGAAAAAACTAACTAACTAGCGACTGCTAAATTAACTAAGAATATAACACTACAATATTAATTAAGTTGAACAATAAAACTAATTTCTCATACATAGCGCATCATAATAATTACGGTATATTTATTTTGCTTAAATTGTAAATGTTTCCCTTTCTTAATTATCATATTAACAAGTTTTATGGGCTGAAATATATTTATGTAGTTTGTTAAGAAAAGTACTAGTCATATCTTGCAATAAATAAACATTCATTGCGTTGAGTCAACACAAACTGGAAACTCTAATGTGGGGTGAGAGCAATGCAAAATTTTACGTTCTCAGTTTGCGTTACGTTACAGAATCTATTGATTTATTCATTAACTTGCCTCAACTTAGTTCTAAATTGTCGGTTTATGGAGAACGATGACGTTATA
>DWLR01003504.1:0-13419 GCA_018246295.1 Papilio alexanor hazarajatica
AAGTGCATAGATAACAACGGTGCATACTTTGATTAATTAAATATATTTTACAAAAAAAAAATTGACTTTATATTCCTTCCGTACAAAACGCCAATTTCATATGTCCTTACATACCTAATATTACCTCTATAGAGGCTTCACCATTGTTGACTGAGGGACTGTCCAGGTGAGCCACCACAGTGTTAAATAGATAGATGGTATGTCTGATTTAAGATTGTTTATCGCTTTTTTTCACATAAATAAGAAGTTACAGTTGAAGCGTTTGTGCTTGTATTGATTGGTTGATTGAAAACGTATTAATGGGATGCATATAGCGACGCGATAGGTCCTTGCGTCTATTAACAATACGATTGTAATGAAATAATATTTACTCCGCTTTACAAAAAAAGAGAGTGATGAAGGGGTGAGATTGATTATAGAAAAAAAAATAACGGTTTCAATACATGATTTTTATTTTTTTAATTTTGTTTAACTTCTGTTCTTATTATTACTAGAAGTGGCAGTTTAGTTTGTCTACGGAAAGAACGAAAAATTAAAAAAAAAAAACTATATACGTCTCACCTATAGAGTATAACCCAAATAAAAATGTAAAGCAAATATTGACTCATACTTATTACCGTTAAATATCGACATTTTTGTAGCAAAATAAAAAAAAGTTAGCGTCTATAAAGCAATTTATTTATAGAGAAGATAACACACTGTCCACATTCATCTGAATGTGGGCAGAAGATGGGTGGTCAAATATATATTTTTTTTTTATTTTTCGTTGATGTGATTAGCCTTGAGGCATTTATTGCTTAGTTTCTAAGAGGCATTAAGAAAAATCAAACACACGAACTAATTACTGTTATTATGAAACGTTATCGGCAGCACAGAAGCCAATCGAAATAACGGAGGTATTTCATTCCATTATAACGCGCCCGAGGCACGAAGCGGCCAAAGACAATCCTTAACTCGAGGCCTTGTGGCTCGGGGCCGTTTTTATTTGAGAATATTTTCCTAACTAATTAAAAGCGTTGAAATAAGAAAATAAAAACGGACTCGGTTATCGATGGCATCGACCCCCTTTGTGTAGCGGCCACCAGCGAGAGAAGGCGTTTGGCCGCGCGCAGTAATTAACTAAGACCAAAGAGCGAATGGCTCCGCCGACGCACCCAACAACAAAGGATGCACAACTCTCGAAAAATGCATGTCGCGGCTTTAAGGATCGCGGATGAGGCGAACGCTTCTCGAGAAATACGACTTACGGACCTTTTTCTTACCGACGACGAAATAAACAAGGATTAGTTAGGAATCGGAGATACGGTTTACTCAATCACCGATAAGATTTCTCTCTGATAAGTTTTATTCATTTATAGAAAAAATTAGTCTATGTTCATTATAAGTAAAGGGATAAATTTGGATCTAACAGATTTTGGTTTAATCGGTTTCTGATAATCTATTTACATTGCAGTTATGGCTAAAAAATCCAGTAAGTTCAAGTAAGATCACGGATAGAGGGCAGACCAGATCCTGCACTGGACTTTTTTTGGCTAATGATGACGAGAAAAAGACCATACGCTCCCTTGATTTTTGATGTATTCATGAGAACATTTTTGTGTTATTATCAATATTCTTCTCATTTTGTTCGTTAATAATAAATAGATTGATTTACTTTAATGAAGACATTGAAGATTGCAGGAGCGGTCGGACCCACGGACGAACAAGAACAATTAGCAAGGAACCCCTCAGAGAGGTCTAAGAACAACGTAGTTAATTGGCATCGTAAACTTTCTCCGAGTACCCACGCTTAAATGGTTCGTTATTTAAATCCTGTAGACTGACCAGATACCACATCTAAAGTGTTATTGGAGCAATTGCTCGCTGTGCCTTGACTGGGCAAATGCAATCCGATGCTATAATATTAACCATGGCGGAAAATATCTTTGAAGAGATTTATTGCAACTCGGGTCGCGAATTTGATCGAATCCTTAGAAATTGTTGAAATTTTTTAATAGTTTCTTGTCATGGAACGCGATAAAACATAGTAGTGCAATAAACAATAGATAAATACAAATAAATAATTAGTATTCACGCTTGTAATCCAGAGTGGATACGAGGCAAGGATTTTGTACTTTCATTTGGCACAGCCCTGGCACAGTCCTGGCACATCTCTTGCTTATCCTACAACTGAGCTAGTTATAAAATAAAATTCGAGTTCATGTGCAACATTAAAAATGAATTAGTTTTATTTCCTTCTTTTTCTTGATTTGTCTATATGAATAGCGGAGGTTGGCATTCAGTGTAGCATATTTCATCTTGTCTCTAGTTATGGTTTTACTTTCTTTCCCTGTTATTTATGCCGATAATTGTTTGCCGGACGTATGCCTCTGCGGTTAACGTCACAAAGATTACCCCCAAAAGTTTTAGTTTTATAAATAGTATGTCAGCTAGATTACACTCGTATTTGAGAATTTATGGTAATACATATGTTTACTTGTCTACTTTACAATTATTGCACTGTTTCTAATTCTATAAATTCCTTGAAACTTAATGTTGCTGTACTCCAAGACCTACAGCATAGCATTAGTTACCTGTATATGTAAATCTATAGGATAGTCCCGATAGTCATAGGATGATTTATGTGTGACATAATGCATTTCGTTGTAGGATTATAAAGGAGAGTTTCTTACTGTAACCTTGTATTATACGTTTCGGTTAGTGGCAATTTTATTAAGACGGTTAATCGAACATACCAACGTATTTGCTACTAGGCGAAATCTTGCTTGTCTAGTGATGAAAAAACTTGTATTATAGGCATTGCAGATGTTAATTCAATGAGTCTTAATTTTAAATTATTAAAACTTTCGTGAGACTTTATTTTTTATTAACTTATTAAAATAACGGCTTAACTCACGTGTTTTCGGTGTATGTCATCACATTCTGATCCACTCACATTCGCCCTGATGAAGGACTCCCGATGGGCCTGAAACTAGTCGGTACATACACCGAAAACACGTGAGTTAAGCCGTTATTTTAATAAGTTTATAAAAAATTCTTAATTTTTATGTGATAAATTATTAATCAAATTGGAGAAAATGGCAACAAAAGTATTTAATTTTCAGTATCAAGGTTGAAGTTTCATTTGAATTTATTATAACTCCTTACTGCACTTCTTACTCCTTACTGTAGTATATTCGATTATAATTGCGCATTTTTGTTAGAACAACAAACACGTTAATAGTTTAACATTTAAAATGTTGTATGTATATAATGCAAATGGTTGTTATATTTTATGGGTATTGTTATTATTAGGACATGGACCAAATCGACCGGTGAAAGACCACGACCTCACAGAAGACAGGCGTGAAATAGTAGAGTAGAGTCGTCTGAAGTGTAAGGTACGGGAGGCGCAATTCTAGTCCTCTTCGTGAGAAGGGTGACCTTTTTTAATAAGGAAAGGATGGGAAGAAGAAATGGATTTGTCGAGAGAGGTGCTATCACCTCTATCTTCCCTTTCGTATTTCCTTTACCTTCCTTTACCTTTCGTACCTCTAAGACAAACGTCTCAGAATAAATGGTGTGGTCTTTTTTATATTTAGAGCCTAAAGAGGTTGCTAGAAAGAGAAAAACGGTAAAGGTCTCTGTCTACGTCAGTAGGTACACAATATACGAGAGCTTGATGTCCTGATTGATTTGATGATTAATTTGTGTGTAAAACATTGTGATATGTGTTACCTTCAATGTCGGAAAATAAGATAGAAATAAGATAAATATGACTAACTGACGTTTGTAATTTTTACAAAAATCATCGTCGTATTATTTGTACAAAGGTTTACGTGTTTACATCATCTAATAGAACTTTATATAACATCTTAGGTTAACTTTACTGTTTCATTTTGTTTAATTAAACACACAGGTGTATAAATAACATCCTATCAATCAAAGTAAAACTCGTAAAAGGTCCATTTGAGTGGGTAATTCCGTACTCCTTTGTTTTTACCAAAAAGTTTATTTTTTTATAACAATCTTCGGGGACGATGGTCGGTTTTATCGTGATATAAATCCAGATAATTAAGTGGCGTGACAAAAAATTGAGGCGCGATGTGTTTTCGGCCCGTCGAGTCTTATACAACTAGATGGTAATGAATGAACTGAGATAAGCCAAGATGAAGAGGATGGGCCGAGAGGACAGGGACATGTTGGCCCCTTTGTGAATGAACAATTTCGTTAGTTCTAATCTCGTATGAGAACGCGTTAGAGCGTGCGTGTGTGCGTCCGATGCCTACACGTGCAACTGTCGAGATCGTTTTACATTATCGAGTTCCGGCTCTTAACTTGCTTTGTTAAAGTGAATGCCGTTATATGAACATCTAGGATTAGATTATTTATAGTTTACTTAATAAAGTACAAGGATTAAAACACGCTCTTTTATTTAGATAATGAAGTTTTCAATTTAGTTCGATTGTTGATTGAAAAAATATCGTTTGACAGGAATATAAATTATGTGGGTAATCTGGTGATAAGTAATTTTGCAACAATTATATAACAGTATGTACATTCTTGTTCTTAGAAATATTCATTCATTAAGTGGTAGTACGCAGAAAGCTAATGAAATTACTGCTAGAATTAAACTTTTCACCTTCTTAAATTGACTCCTGTACGCGACTTATAGCACGCATTTAATATTTTTAAGGTATTCTTCACTAACCTACTTCCAGGTTTCTTATGACTTCATAATTCAAAATACTTCGATTAGTCTAATTCTATTATGATGTCAACTTGCCTTCACATAACTCAAGTCTTTAATTAAAAAAAAAAAACAATATACCAGACTGACTGTACCACTACGATGCGCCGGGGAAGAATACAATGTAGGCGTTTGGGTTACAATAGTTCACAATTTTTTTTTCGGGAATGTATGTTGTATTGTATGTTACACAATACAACATACATTCCCGAAAAAAAAAAATCCGAAACATTACCGCAGTTATAATTAAGAACTCGATTCGAATTTGATTACTGTAATATTAGTAATTCATTTAAATTGGATTTCATAAAACTAGTTATTATTTTTCAGTTTCACAATCTTCAATACGTGGATACGGTAAGCATATTCGTATTAATTTACAACTACCTTTTAATTGTTAAGTTTCTATCGGAAGATGAAATAAGTTATTTTTGTTTTAAATTACAGTATAATTAAAAAAATAATTAAGGATTAATAGACATCTGTCGTTCACACCGGTTGTATCGCTATCTTAAACCACTAATCTCCAATTATAATTATTCGTCAGTGAATAGTTAAAGATAAATTTCCACAGGCCAATCCACACGGCGCAAGCCAGCGCGACTCGGCTCCTTAATATTATAATCTTATTCTAAACACAGAATATATTAAAGGAACAGTGGCGGCCAAGTTGTTACCCTCAGCCTGTCTTCGAAGGAAAAGGGGAAATGTATAAGATATTAGTTTAACATCTTGAAGATATTTTTGCATCGTAAACGGATTGAGCTTTTAATATTTCTCTGTTATCCCTACATTCGTCGCAAAAATAGAATTTTACAATAATATTTAGCTCTCCTAAAATCAAAGCAATTTTAAAGATGGGAAACACATGAATATCAACGGATAAACAAAAGATGGTCAATAAATGAGGTCACGCGGTTCCTATATCTGTGGCAACGGCCATTTTAATACAGCGCTGACCGAGTTGATTAAAAATATTAAAGTTGCTCAGAATTGTAGAAAAGATTAAGTGTTTCTATTTTGCAAGTTTCTGACGTACTTTGCCCTGTTCCTTTACAATCAGTCATATTCTTAGATTTATTTTCAACTCTTCAATCGTACTAACAGTGTAAATTTTTTCATTAAAGTAATATAAATTTACGTAAACAAACTTTATAAAAAATCACATCAATTATATGTTATTAAATTATATAAAAATAATTAATATACCTATTCATAGCCATAGTAACAAAATTAAGTTAATGGTGCTCTGAAAGATAAAACGCCGATATTTTTTAAAATCACTGTTTCATGGAAGAAGCAAACATGCAATAACTACTGCATCCAATATAATAATATTAAACGAATGATCATACATATATACTTTAACATAACAATTTTTATACATGATTGTCGTTTCACGAATACGATACTACATGCGAAACTTTACAAAACTTAGATACGTTGAAGTTTGAAAACTGAAGTTGAAATTTTGTGCCCGACACGTCTTTATGTTCGATAGGTAGAGAATTGCTCAAACGCTAAGAGCTTTCCGAGTTGAACTCCCGGAATGCATTTACATGTCACAAGACACTGTGGGAGTTTGAGCACGTGCCGTTGATTGTCTCGTGTACCTGCCTGTTCCTGCTTGTTAGGTATGATATTGTGGAATCGATCCCTAGTTGCGAGTTCAATTTGACGCCGCCGACGTTTGATCTCGATCCGTACTTATTACGAACTTGTATTTACTCAAAGCGGTTTGTAGAGTTGTCGAAACGATTTCGCCTTTGAGAACGTCGCTTGAATTTTAATCTATTATTGCAGTTGTACGTTTAGTTTGTGCAGTACATTTCAAATGTTCTAGATACGAGTACTACGTATATATATACATACATATATATACTTGGAAGGATGACTACAAAACCTTATGGAACGACTTGCCGCATAACTTTGTAAGATAAAAAAAAGAATATAATGTATGTCGTCTGAATTTTGCGTTATCGATTGTTATATTTAGTTGCTAATGGAAATTTTAAAGAAAAGTAAGCAGTGTTTATATTATTCTCACAGCAACTATAAGGAACAACAATAATTATAATAAAAGTTTCTTTTCTTGCCGAAAAGGAACTAGAAACGAAAGTAGAAACTTAGAAAAAATTAAGAATCAGTTAAAGATAATTCCTGCTAAATATTGGAATATTTAAAGATAAAATATACGTCTTTTAGTGTATCCATTTCTTAATTGTGGCAGTTGTGTTGCAGCTGAAGACGTAATTAGGGTATATTTTGAAAACACACAGATAAGAGCAAACTACATCACTGTAAACACAGATGACACGTGTCTGGCAGATAGGAGGCTAACACGAGTGGCTCGATGAGATACTTCCGTCCGGTCACGACAGAACTTTTTGTGCGATGTCAAGTGCCAACTGCAGATTAGATTGACTATTGGCTTAGTTTAGCAGAAGAACTTTTTACATAAATGAATTCTATTTCCTATCATTTCTTATTAAAGAAATTATTTAATTAATGTATACACTTCTAAAAATATTGTACAACTAGAATCGAATAAAAATAAATTAAATATTTTTGGCTTATATACATACGTAACACTCACGCCCATAACCGAGAGGAGTAGGCAGAGATTACGGATTTCCACTTGGCATACCTCTTTCGCTTCTTGTGCATCCATAAATCTAAGAATACATGCTCGTCCGTTATGGGTAGGTACTCTTGTATCACCTTGCCATTGTATGTAAGTACTTGGAGATATACTTTTCTAATGTTTGATGAGTTTGTCCCGAACAGGATATTATATCTACCCTTGAAAATAAGGATCGTACTTAGTATTGAAATAACCTAAAACTTTAGAATAATACCTTAAACCTCACATAAATAAAACGTTGCTTATATTCGCTGATTCTCTGTAAGAATTGTAACGTAGTGGCATCCTCCTAATCATATTATTATCTAGCTCTCTTCTAAATAAAAACAATGTGGGGATTCGTTTCGGTATTTCATTCTCACAATTTTACGTAAAATGTTTATCTAAAGTTGTGGAAAAATGTTACAAATATGTAGTAGTAATAATTGGCTCTCCGTAACGGTTAGGGACATGTTACTTTGAGGGTCCTTGTTATTTCTATATCTATGATCAAAGCAGAATATTATGCTATGCGTTTTTCGAAACTCACAAAATTTTTTTTCGGTTCATGATCGTTTTTAATCTATCACAATCACCCTGTTAAGTTAGGTTTTCCTGGAGTAAGTGATCTCTTTCTCTTTCTCTATAATAATAAATACAAATAGGATTTGATAACTTAAAAATTAATAATCACACCTCAAAAGTAATAACGTATCCTTGAATAATCTTTTAAGAAGTTTATCACACACTGCGTAAAACAAAACCCTTCTCACTAAAAGTATGTGATTTTTCGAGTCGATTCCAGCAAAATCTGATTAATCATTTAATCAACTGTATAATAATGCAACATATGAACCGGTAATTAGCTTTAAATGCTTTATGTCAAATATAGAGTCCATATCTTTTAAGGGCGTTCTAAGATTTTAGGTGACATTTTGGCAGTAATTAAACTGAAACTTAAATTTCACTTAAATTTCTTTACAGGCTCCTTAAATCTATTAATCGATGGAAAAAATGAGCGTAATTCTCATTTTTGTTATTCACTTTTATGTTACTTCGTTGTGTCTGTGTTTTTGTATTTTTTTTTCTGGCAATGAAAATGGTTATATATTTTATTTTCTATTTGTTTAGGTTAGGTAATAAATACTTAATTTAAAAAAGAACTGAATATACAAGTTAGCTACTTTTTCTTTTTCTAAACCGATTTTGAGTAAATTTGGTAAAACGATAGATTTGACCTTAGAAAAGGAAATATGCTACATTATATTGTGAAAAAAGGTTTAAGGGGTATAAGGGGAGGGGTGTTTGTAAATCCTACTTAACTTCATTAAATTTTTTACACGTATTCTTTAAGGTACTGGGAAGGATATAGGATAGTATTTATTACACAAAAAAATACAGAGGGTAAAAAATATCATTACATTATAAATGCGAATGTTTGGATTAACGTTTATCACCACGCAACTCCACACCATCTGAACAGATCTGGACGAAATTTGGCACAGAGATAGATTATAGTCTGGAACATAGCGTAGGTTTTAATCCTGGAAAAATGTACGGATTCCGCGGAACGTTGTTCACATAGATATATGTATATGTTTACATATAGATACATCAATATTGAATTCCACGCGGACGAAGTCGCGGGCAACAGCTAGTTATGTATAAAATGTTCGATGATTAATAGTTATGGAATATTAAAACTTATATGTGGTATTTTATTTTTAAATAATAAGCGTTAACCTGATAAATAATTAATGAATCCGATCTTAATCGATAGTCCGTTTTCGTGTACAAAAAAAGCTCAAGTGCTTTGTCGTTTGATATATATAATTTGGAACCTGTCCCTCGGCAGATGGCGCTAGGTTTTAATTGACTTATTCTATATATGAATTACTCAAATTACATGTTTTTAATATTCTGAAGACGGAAATTATAAGGTAAGAATTGTATTCTAATAAGCCTGCTTATGTATGGTTGTATGTTAATATAAATATGTTTGTATTATGTTAAATGTGATCGTTCATTGTGAGCAGCATTAGACGTCACTCAAAAGTCAATGGAGAAGGCAATACTCGGAGTCTGTCTGTGAGATCGCATTGAAATGATGTAATTCGCAGCAGAATAAAAGAAATTGAGATTGCCCAAAGAATTGCAAACCTAATGTGGCAAATGGCCGGGCACATCGCTAGCAAAACGGATGGCCTATGGGGCCGAAAAATCATTGAGTCACGGCCACGTACAGTTCGACACAGCGTAGGTAGATGTTATGGGAGTGCACTGTATGAGGGTGGCGGGGGACCGGTAATTGTGTTGATCAATGGGCGAGGTCTATGTTTAACAGTGGATGACAAAAGGTTAAAACCACGACAACGACGACGATGTTAAATAACAAAACAATGGTTAGTGTAACGAGCTGTTACACTGTTGGTCCTGTGTTCATTCCCAAGATTTTTTTTTAAGAATGAAAAATAAATAAATACGCACTTATGCCCAGCATCCAAAGAGACAGACACAGATTACTTATTTCCATGTGGCATGGTCCTGGCATACATCTACATGCAGGTTTTCTACAGTCGAGCTATGTTCATTGCTCTTCTTTCTAATATTATAAGGAAAGTTAAAGATATAAATATGTTTGTCGTTATACTAGCATCGCATCATTTTAATTTGGTATATTTATTTATCGAAACAATTTAAGCATACTGTCATGGTTTGTCGCTCAACCAAAATACATCAAAACAAGCTGTATATTATGTAATAAAAAGGTCTGCGGCGCGCACCGAGCCACGCATTCGGAAGACACGATAAACGGCCGCAACGCAATTCAGCCAGATCCTATCCTACAGGCGAATTCAATTAACTGTACAAGGCGCGGGAGTAATAAATTCTCTAAACAATCAGAATTCGAGCCCTGTAATATGTCCGTCCGTTTGCATGCGCAATGCGGCGATGCCGCTGTTTAATCAACGTATAAACACGCTGTACCTACGACCGTCCCTTGCGGACCGACCACGTGTTTGCGTGTGTGAGTGTGAGTGGGCTCTTATTTTTTTTTACACCAACCGTAAAAGGTTTGCGGACGCGTTGTTGGATTGTTTTTTGGCGACTTTCATTTTTAAGCAGAAGTGGAAATTAATGCAAATTTTTACATGCAAAAACGTTGTGGGGAGTTTGCGATAACACCAGTTAATAGATTTTGAACTGTATTTTCCGTTTTTACACAAACGTTTATTGTAGAAATTGTTGTAATGAATAGTTCAGAGGTAAAAATTACTTTATGTCGTCTGAACTCGTATTCAAATATATAATTGGATATGGATTGGATGGATAGAAAATGTCTACTTGTTAAGTTAATTTCCTTAATAACAAACCAAGTCAAACAGGTTAAACAATTTTTTTTTCATTTCGAGTTTTTTTTACAACCAGAAGTACAGTTTTTTTGTTTTTGTAAAATGATGTACTAGATTATATAAAACTTGCTTAGCGTAACTGCATTCATAAAATATTTGGTTCAATATTATTGTAGAAGAAAGAGCTAAGTGAGCTGGGATGTTGTTAAAAAAAGATGTTAAAAAATTACCGCTACTTATGAACGTCTGTGTCTACTAGAAGAATTGCGGTTGTCTTACTGGTATTTGTGCAAGACGAGAAGACACATAAGCAGAACCTGAGGAGGAAGATAAAAGAACAGGGCATCGGTAACTGGAGTCACAAGAACGACCACAGAAGTAGTCATAACTCCACTCTACATCTACATATGTATATTCTATTACGTCGTGATAAGTACCACTCAGCGACGTTAGACCGAACCTGTCGACTAGCCGTATTAAAAGTTGTATTCAAACTATAATATAATGATTGTTTTTATCGTGTATGCTTTGCAGCTTTCTTTGTTTTCTTTTTTTTTACAAAAGTCTATAGTAACAAAAACTTAAATTTAAAATCTTATATCGCAACGTACCTAATTTTACTAAAAAAAAACTGCAATATTCTAAATATGTCACACAAGCAAAAGCAAATGCTTAGCAAATGCTAAGTATGTTTTTAACAAATACCACATTCGCAATACATCAGCTTTCACTCGAGGCCATCTTATCTATATCTGTATTAATAGCTGTTTCAGATTCTAATACATGGATTATTCTCCTAAACGGCTTAACTCTCTCATCTAATTTATACCTCCCCGACTTTCCTGTTCACACAAGAAACTAATTTGCTTTGAAAGTGCTTTCTATGGAAATTCATTTCCGAAACGTGTGTTGACACTTCGTCTAGGCCGCCTATTGTTTGTCCGGGTCGCAGCCCCACGTGATTACCATTTCGCAAAGAACTAGGCGTCGTTTTAATTTTACCACTTGGGTAACGAAAGTATTCTAGTTGAGCTTACGTCAGTCTGGTTAGCCTTTTTGAAGTTATACTTCTTTAGGGACATTAGAGAAAAAAGACGGGAGTGAAAATTCTGATGCTACGAATTACGCGCGCACACCGAATCAGAAATTTTAAAGGATGAACTGCCTGCGAATGTTAATGAAATGACTACACCGTATATCAATTAATTTCTCTTCTAAGAGAGTCAGACTACTAACATAGGAAGCGTAGGTTTCACTTGTGTTTGGCTTCGTTCAGAATCTATTTTTTTAAACGAAAAGAAAAGAGCAGGGGGTACCACTGTGGTAAGGAATAAAAGCCTGCTGCTCTTCACACATCAGATAAATAACTCTATTTCAAGCGTGTATTCTATGAAATCATAGTACTACCCCAGTTGAAATTTACCAAGAATGGATTTGAATTTCGATATAATATTTTCTGTACGTACTGCCGAAGTTCTAAAGGACTTTTAGAGGCTAGGCGTAGACTTTATTAGCCTCTGTATGGTCCCATGCGGGGGGTAATGTTTGACGTCTTAACATTAAAACGACTGTAAGGACGCTGGTCTACAGCGACAACCACCGTCTAATTCAGGGCTAATTAACCTTTATGCAGTCTCGGTGAGACACCAGCGACAAGCGTATCGCTCCAACGAGTCCGTTATCTGATCCATCGTAAAAATTAATTACGTACACATGTTCATAAATATCTAAACTGCTAGCGTTTACTGGCAACGTACGGGCGTGCTTCACGCGACCGCTCACGCACCTAGCCGGGCTCGGGTAATTAGTAAGGCGGGCAAAAACCCTACATGTCAACCACTACTTTATTTAGTGTTTGTTTTTGTGCCACTTCCTGCCGTGGGTGTGAGACGCCTGGGCGCTCTCGTATATTCCAAAAATGCAAAATTGTCTCAAATTGCTTGTTATTAACGATGACAGATGTCTTGGCGCCAGTCGTGAAAATATCATTTTTAATTTAGACTTTATCATTATGCCTCTAAGATATAAGATCAGTTGATGCCGTTTAAAAATCTTCGAACGCAAGCGATGGGGTGTGTTGATACTAGAGCTATGGATATGCGATTAGTGACACAGAGTATTTTTTTTTTAGTTATACTTTAAGAGCAAGATGTAGTGATATCATTATAATGGCGTGGTCGACGGGGCGTTTATTCTGTAAACGTTGCGGTTAACTTAACATAATATTATAAAGCGTGAGTCTCAAGTTTTGCTGTGTTGTTCGTTTTCGTTAGGCTATCGCTTAGAGATGAATGATTACATAAATACTAATGTTTTTATAATTTTCTACAACTCTTTCATTCACACGAACATATTCGCTCTAGAGGATATATTTATCAAAGTTACTATTGTACGTTATATTTGAATGGGTTAGAGAATTTATTAAACTTTATACTACCTGCTTTATCTTACACTTAAATTACTTTCTAAAAACCTTTGGTACGTGCCAAAAACAAAACAAAACAATGCAATAAAATGTACATTGAAAGAAGTCTGACAATTACTGTTTTTGATCATAGGATTATATCGACGGATTATACGAGGGGTGATCCAAAAGTAATGATAATGAAAATAAAACACGGTAATTAAAGTTAAAAAAATAATTTATTTTTCTACATAGTCTCCTAACAAATCAATACATTTAGTCCATCTTTTTTCTAAACCCAGGATTCCCT
>DWLR01003505.1:0-13418 GCA_018246295.1 Papilio alexanor hazarajatica
CTATGAGATGGCAAAAGTGCATAGATAACAACGGTGCATACTTTGATTAATTAAATATATTTTACAAAAAAAATTGAGTTTATATTCCTCCCGTACAAAACACCAATTTCATATGTAAGGACCTAATACTTAAGCTAATTTATTACAGATATCAGGATCAAATATCGATCAAGAATCATCAGAAGTGCTTCACGTAGCAGTCGTTAGTAGTTGTCGGCAGTGCTCCGCGCAGCACTTGTTAGCAGTTGTCAGCACAGAGCACTGCAGACAACTAGCAGTCGTCTATAGTTGTGAGCAGTGCTTTGCCCAACAGTCGTCTATAGTTGTCAAAATTGCTCCGCATAGCAGCAGGCAATGAGCACGTATCAGCGTCTGCGAGACGCCGAATCAATTCAACCATTGTTTGTACTCATCGAACAAATAAACTCAATACAAACATCAATGACATATGTGATTGAAACTGTGTCTATATTTCACTTGGTTTCTATTTTAGAAGCTAGTGCGAAAATGATTGTTGGTTCTCAATATCTAAATCTATGTAAACCAACCCACATTCAATTAATATAACCTTGTTAAACTGTAAAGTACACAAATATATATATAATGTCTAGAGGAATCCTATTTGAAAGCTGATCAAACAAAATGTATTGTATCTAGGATTCATTTAATGCGTTTGGTGTACGTTAACAACAATAGATATGTGTCATTGTGTGTGCATCATCAGCATTTAATTTGTTTTGAGATAATGTCTACATTTTTTTATAACTTATATGATACAGATATTTGAGATACAAGTTTAAAACGCACGGTTATATGAAAACGTAGCCCAGTAATACTTATTCTTTACGAGTAGTTATTAAATTTGTTTCTTTCAACTGCTAGCATTACAGTGGTAGGATGCAACAATTCTTACATATTTTTACTTAACTTCAAATTAAACAGCTGTCTTCTCATATTTTTCGTGCCACATACAAACCATAAGTTAGAACTTTATATGTTTATTCGAAACTTTGCAATGCGTAACGCGTACTACTTTAATGAAGTAAAAAGTTGTTAAATTAATACATTATTCACATATTCATAGACTTTTAAACATGAAGGTAGATTTGTTTCTCGTCAATTTTTTCTACTGGATATTCGGACGGCTCTTTCTTACTTTCTTCAAGGTCCTTGCCTACTTTATCCTTTTTCCTATACATACAAACAGCCAGAAATTCTACAGATTTTAAAATGATGTTATGTGTAACAGACATAATTTTACGCCAGACTAACGCCCTGGTTTGCAAACCTCCAACTTTTACGATAGGAAGGAAACTGTAAAACGTGTTTATTTGTTTGCATTTTGAACAACATGTTCATTCAACAAGGTTCGACCGCCCCGAGCGACTGTGTGCTCGAGTGGAAACGAACGCTACCAAAGAGGTTCACTCCGACACATGGATCGGCTCCAGTTATGTCTATTGTACCCGGGCTTGAATATATCAAATGTTTCGCCTTTCTTAAGTAATAGCACGAAGTAAATAGCACTTTCTATCGGAGCGTATTATATTTTATTATTCATTTACGAAATGGTAGAATTCACTAGTTGTCTGTGATTTGTTCATTCCTTTTCGATCAAAAACGTTATAACACATTTTTTATATTAAATCCTTACCTTAACCTTATTCGTTTATTTACTCGTAACAGTGTAAAGGATTACAAGTTGAAAAACAAAATATTTTATTTACATAGAGACCTCTACGCCACCGTATTTTGTGAGGTCGTGGATTAGTTCTGATTAAGGTCTTAGCGCGTAGTCGTATCAAAAACTTTTTTTTGTTAGTTAAAAGGGAATTTCAATATGCTGTTTTACAAATAGCATCGTACAGACTTTTCAATGCTACGAAAACATTTTTTTTTGACAACAAGTAATCAAATTAACTTATTAAACATTTTTTTATAAAAGGATAATATTATGCTCAATTTATTAATTAAGAATAATATGATTGTCAGTTAAAAAAAAACTTTGGAAAATGTACCTTTAAATAGGAATCCCTTGTTGTACCGTATTTTGAACTGTGGTATAGTATCTGTATACTACAGCTCGAAATTCGATACAAGGCTCATGCAGAGTGTACCTATCTCATAGTATATTAAAATAGTTTTGTTGTAAATCAAGATGCTTGTGAAAGCTTATCTCGTGTCTGGCAAAAGGATTAAGGATAAAATACATTATCGCGCGACGTCGCTCCGACTTCCGAATACACTTTACAAATTAAAACATCTGAACGATCACTTTATTTTCAGTCTAATTTAACTTACATTCCTGTTATTGACATTAAATACTTGAAAGATTTTTACCTACAATAAAAATAAATTTGATCCCTCCCTGAGGAACTTTATGTGATTCATTATTTGTTTATTACTTTGGAATGCATCTCTAATATAATAAAATGGAAAGTAATACAACTGCTATGTGAAACGGTCTTAACTTAGTTGTTCACTCACCGGAAGTGATGAGCAGCAGGATGGACGCGAGACTTCCGCTATGTAACATGGTCGCCGCAGAACCTGCACATTATTAAATAATATTACAATATCATAAGTCACCATGTTATATTACATATTTTATCAGTTTAATAACTAAGTTTCATGGGTAACATATTATATTTACTGGTCGTAAATCTTTATCCTAAAATTTATATTATTAATGCGAAAGTTTGGATGCTCTTTGTTGCTAGGTAATTCCAGAACGAAGAAACAATCGATTTCTTCCATAGATAGTTCAAGGGTAGGGTGTAGTAGCATGCCTACCATAACACAAAATAAAATTTTGAAAAATTTTGCGAAACAAATAAAGATTTTTTGTTGAATTACATGCGTGATATCGCGGGCAACACTTAGTATTGCTTATGGCAACGAATGAAAGTTCAAACACAAATTGAATTAGCTACATTATCTTATCTCATCGAATATCAGAATTTTTTGAATAGAAATGTGACGGCTATTTACTCAAAAATCAACAATCAATTGAAAAGTGAAACTTATATACAATACGCTTAGGTTATCATTTACACTATCTTAATTTTTAAGTTTATTATCTGTAATATGTAAACAAACAAAACATACATGCCCTGCTATTATAGCTCCAGGCTGCACCTATGCGTGGAAGTGTAATCCACGCAAACAACATTGAAAATTGTTGTGCAGCATTACGGACCACAATTTCATATTCCCGCGCAAACAATGCCGACTCCGGTATTACCGCGTGTATTCTTTAAAAATGTTTTTGTTATAAAACTCATTTAGGTTCGCATACAGCGCTTTCTTCCAAAAACATACGAGTCATTTTTTAAATTCTTTTTTTTTTCCGTTGAAAACAATATGGTTTTTAATATAACAGAGATCGTGGCGATTCAAACGATTTCGCGCTGTTTTAATTCTTCGACAATTGTCGGAAGCGGATTACAAATTTCAAGATGCTTTTTGAACAAATTTTTTATATAAAGTTGAGAAAATCAAGGTAACTTTGAGTTTGGCAAACAATCAGTTAATTAAAGGTTAAGAGAGAACTTTTGTATACTTTTAGTGTAGTTAATACATTACGTAGTGTAAGTTATTCATTGATGTATAGAATACATCATATATAAGAAATAAACTCGCAGTAAGATAAAGTAGTAGTGACAGCAACACGTTTAGAATTTGTAAAAGAAGGAAAAGCCACAACGGCTGTAAAAACAATATAAAAAAAAATTAAGTCGTTTTATTTTTGGAACAGAGTAACAGTTAAATCGATGTTCATTTTAAAGTAACTTAAGCGCTACGAACAAAGCCTTTTGTTAGTGAAAAATCTGAAGTAGTTGAACAAATTTCCACAAAAGCTAACCTTTTCAAAAATATTAGTTTTACAATTGGAATCAACATAATATCGAATAGGCTATAAGTATTTCGTGTTAGTTTTGGAGTCTATATATATATATATATATATGTACGTTGAGATGGTTAAGCAGCCCCGTTATGGCAACCAAAAAAGCATCAAACTTCCAAAAATTGTTTGGATAAACAATAATTAAAATATTCAACAATAACAAAAATGATTTGTTGTAAATCATTATTCAACCGTGTTAAAGTACTTTTTACCATACAAGTATTATAACTTTTATGTATGAGTAGTTTTTACCAAAGTAAGGTCAAATTAGTTTTCGAAGAAAGTAATTCCAATTTTATAAACTACTTATCCCAAATTAAAAATGGTCTCATAAACAACTGTATTAAAAAATAGTCAAGGCGTAAAACGCAATAAAAACGAAAGTAACAAGATTTCAAACAAACAGGGAGGATAAATTGAGAAACTTCAATGGTCGGTGGGTCACTAAGCCTAAACTAGAAACTAAATTATGTCCGCTCTATAGTATATTTAATACGTAATAAACTTTCTACTACTTACTTTGATAATTCGTTTAGTTAAAAGTCTATTAATCATTGTGTTTTTTAAATACAATTGTACATATTGCTTAACCTCTTAAACGTTCGTATAACTTTTAAAATGACATTTTTCCTTTTATATTTATTTTTTCGTTGTACGTTGTGTAATATATACGCTTATACCAATTTATTACTTACTTTTCAAACAAGTCCGTACAAAATGTGACACTCGGCTTTTAAAACATACTTCGACAGTCACATGGACAGTTCCCAAATTTCACCCGCGTATTTTTTCCCGCGACGCTACGAACGCTAGACGCTACGGCGTAGCGAGCGGCCGCGCCCTTAGACCTCTACACCGCAAATGGCGGGAGCTCGCTCCGTAGCGTCACAGACTACAAATTTTATCACATAGACCACGCAAAGTGACAGTACTATAACTGATCTACTGATTTTAATAATGTGTTTTCCACATATAGATTTATATTTATTTAACATTTGCTTGTTTCGGACATAATTGAATGTGAGACTGTCATGCGGAGATTAGCTTGCCGTTGTTTCATTTCATTTTGGGAAAGAGAATTTATAAATTTTACTCTAAAGGAAAGTAATAGTCAAAAGATATTTTCATCATCTAGAATTTAATTTTTGAATTAAACTCGAACGGGATTTTTGTCGATTATAATATGATAGCTTAATTAAATATAAATTGTAGAATATCCTCTGCTTGCAGCAAGTGATCAAAAGATTATTTAATTAGCTATATATTACGCATATTTAAGACTTTAACGTATTTATGTTTTGTTTAACGACGGCAATTTTTTAATTAACGAAATCGCAATAAGTGAATACGCAATGTTTTTAAATAAATGATGTCAAATTAAAGAAAATATTTATATATTGCAAGTAATGCTGCAATCAATTCTAGTATATAATTTGAAAATAACATTTACAGTACAGCGGTTGTATCGGCGTATTAATGTAATGTACTCTTATAATATGCCAAAAGCTTAGCGGTAATACTATTTTTATTTATTAACTTTGGTTCTGTTTTTTAACTAGTATATTAATACAATAAAATTATTAAAACAAAGGCTTAACTCACGTGTGGTCCGGTATATGTACCGACTAGTTTCAGACCCATCGGGGGTCCTTCATCAGGGCGAGTGTGAGTGAATTATTGGGCTTGATTCGCGGTCGCGTCCGATGAGGGACCCCGACGAGTTTGAAACTAGTCGCTACATACATCGGAGCAAACGTGAGTTAAGCCGTTATTTTAATTATTTATTTTAGTTTACATTAATACATTTCATGACAGTGTAATTTGTGCCACACAAACAACGAAATCCCTTTTTATAATATATAGCAAGTTATCTTCCATTATAATTATTACAAATTTACTTAAATAAATCAAATTTTAATGACTATTGAAAGTAAAATAAAGCACGTTCTTTAAAATTTAGATTTTTTTTTGTTTTTAATACTAAATTTACTTATTACAAACTTATACTCGTTGAAATATGCGGTTAGGGAGTTAGCAGGTGGTTCAAAAATTCCTAAGATTCTGTTTGTGGTGTTATTATTTCATAAATATCGTCATCCTCAGACGCCCTTAGATGACCGTAGACCTCCCCCCTCCAATACGCGTGTGAGAAACATCATAAAGTTTTAATCGTTGCGATCATCTGCACTTGCGAATATGCGTAGGAATTTCCTAACTCAAAAAAGTCCCTCCCCCCATTTCATAGAAATACCTGACAACAATTATAACCTGATTTCTTAGGCAATAAAATCTGGTTAATGCTCCTCCCGGGCCGCAGAGACGTGGTTGACAAACGCGCCGCGCGGCCGCGTTGCCCCGAGACATCCCACGGGAACAGAGAACTATCGTGTAGTACACAATTGCTGACAAAAAAGTACAATTATTTTATTGAGCTATATTTAACGGTAATATAATTATATTAACCGTTCAATGTAGGTCAAAAATATTTTTAATTTCTGACGTTTTAGTCGTCACTAATACATTGGATTATCAAACCTTTGGATATTTCAAACACATATTGGATCATCTGCGACAAGATATGAGTGTAAGTACAAAACCTAACCTCCACTTCACGTGTCTGCGCGCCAGTCTACGGGTGGGAGTGTTTAGTTTTTATCGTGCGACACCGCGCCGCGCCCGAGCCGTGCTCCAGCCGGCCTGCTCGCAAAAGATACTGTTGAACAAACCGAGCGGATTCAGTATGTTTAAATTTCTTTACTTATTTTATGAACTCGACGATTTTCTCACGTGGTGAAAATTTATTGCGCTATCTTTTCCGCCTATTATTTTCTGTAGCGCAAGGATAAGGTTAATAGGTACCATATAATTTTATTATTAGTACTACTTACTTTAAATACTTTTTTTTAATTCTAGGTATCAATCGTGTATTTTCTAAATAATCATTAAAATATATTTTAAATATTGTAATGCCGGAAAGATATTATGTGTATAAATAGTTAAACAGGTGGCGCCATCAAACGGTCAGTTGTAAACTTTTTGATTTTTTGAAAGATTTGAACTAGGTGACATTTTATGCAATCTAGGTTAAGTGCTTAAGTAACTTTCGCCTCTGTGCTCTTACTCCTTAGGAATTTTCAGAGGTAGCTGCTTCCATCTAGTGAGACACTATTTTTGGATGCTTCGAGACACTAACGAGTCATGAGCCGCGACCAACTACTTGCTTCCATCTAGTGGAGCGGGGCAGACGTCGATTATTTAATTATACAGAGAGTAATCTACATTTTATAGCTGAACAAATATTCTACTCTAAAAATCTAGTAAAAAATAATAAAAATATAGCGTGTTCATAAAAAGTAAAACACATATCCAACAGTCGCCTTTATTTTCATACACCTGACAACAGTGAGCGAAACTTCTGGAAACTCCTGGAAAACTCTCCGCTCTCCAAGAACGTCGCTCCGTTGCCTAGCAGAATTTGAGTGAGGGCTCATTTTACCAGGCGATGCTTGTACGCTGGTTGTTGTAGTGGTGCCATGCGAACTATTTTTAAATTACGTTTTTGCAATATTTCAACATTTTGTTAAAACATTTCAAAACTCTATCGTAAATCAATTTCTCACGGCAGCTAAACTTAGTGAATAGGTAAACTTGCTTTCGGTCTAACTTACCTGGACTGAAGAAAGGAATGCAAGCTCTCTACTCAGATGAAATTCCCCGCGGCCGCCCGCTCTCTGCAACTTCACACAAATATGTGATAAATCTTCCATATGGAATGCTGCTGACTAACGTCATCCTTGTGTTATGTGCGGCCATTGATTCTACATTTAAAGGGAGATTATCAAGCATACGTTACTACCTAACATCAAAATGATAAGATTAAAAAGGCAAAGTGAAAAAAAAAAATATAAAAAAAAAAAGATAAAGTGTGGCTTACAAGAAGAGTTTCTTAATTAATTTGAGTGAGGAATGCATCAGTGTTATGGACACGTTGAAGTGATGAATAAGAAGAGACTTTTTGTCATCCGAAAAAAAAAAAAAATTAGCGGTATTTACACTGTTACAGCCAGCCAGTATCGGGATACCATGTTGTTGTTTAGCCAATCGTATTATATATACTTAAAAATGGTGCACCGTTAGATCATTAATTATTCAGTTGCACATTACAGCATTCATTATTTACTTGCAAATAGTAGAAGCAACATGAGACGCTGCGGCCTGCTCTCCGCCGCGCTGCAGCTGTTTGCGTTTGTTTAATCCTGCGAGTAAACGCTCGAAACGCGCGATTAACATTACAAACGACCACAACAGTGACAACAACGACGACCGCCCATAGCCATCAACGCAAATTTTGCCATGTGTGTGCTATGCCATCATACATGCGGATAATTGTCCGCGTCACAAAAGAATGTTACACTGATATAGCGTCATAGACCACTAAAATATTTATCACATAAGTTTGAATGAAATAAACATTAGATCATGATAAGGTTGAAAAGTAGAGAGCAAATTTAAAAAAAAAATAAGAGATCTAAAAGCATCTTTAAATTCGTAACTAAAGGTCAAACAAATGAAAAAAATAATAATATTTTAGTTTATATCCAAATACTTAATATTTCTGATAAAGTAAAGAAAACTATCAGTCCGTGGTTTTGTAAACTTCGTAGGAGGCGAGTATAATGCCTGTGTTGCCAAATGTTGCAGGAATATTTGTCTTTGTATTAAACCGTAATATTTGATATATACTTAATATTACTAGTAACAATTCATGTAATAAATCCTCTTCACTACCCGCAGAAATAGCAAATAATACTTGATGTCACCTCTTGTCATAAAATAATTGACTTTCTCTGAACCTTGTGAGGACTACTACTACCCGGAATAAAAAGGTAGATTGCAAAGATGGACATAAGTTTTGTGTTCCTTATTTACCAGGCCAGAGCATTACTCTGCAGCATACTCCTATATTCAACAAGCTCTCAATCTCTTTGATTTATGACCTTGCTTTTCGTTTGTACAAAATCCAAATTTATGTTGGGATTATGCTTTCTCTTGAAACATCGACCATGCTATCCTATTTCAGCATGGTGCAGTTAATTCAAATATGTGTACTATGTTTTAAGCTAATATTTTATTACAAGCAATTTATTTTAAATTCAATTTATGTATATTTAGTCCAAAAATTATAATTTTCAAAGTTCTTTCGGATCCCTGATATAGCACTGAATAAGTTACATGTTATTAATATAATTTACTGCTTAAATACTATGTGCACTATAAATAACACACGTTTTATGTAGTTCCATAATAAATTGTTCCTTTGATTAACAGTATATGAAATTGGCGTGGCTTGCTCGTGGTTTCGTTTATTCAACTATTGATTTCTCGAAAGTTGAAATTGCATTTTATCTCTAAAGTTTGTTAAATTTTGTTGTTAGTGTTAAAAATTGTCATCTCTAAAATATTTCGTTGTAAGTTTGGCTCCTTCTGAATTCATAACACGAGAACTCCGGTAACTCGCTTGGATTCTCTGGAACTCTGAGACGCAGGCATTCAGGACAGATGCCGACATGGCTTGGCGCAGGCGGGGCGCGGGTTCGAGCGCTGCACTCAAATTAAATTCCCCGGCGTTGTCCACCGCGCCACGTGACGCTGCGACTCACCATTTCTACAGCATTTAGCACTACGGATACACTTCTTAAAGATTTTTGTAGCTGGCTATCAACGCGTTCATTTGACACTAAACAAATTTAACCAATGCTATGCTGCGATTGGTTCGTTAACATATCTAGAATTTGTAAAACGAGTAAAACCTAGTAGCTTTTGTAGAACAACGAGAGAAACAAGTAGGCGGTTCTTCTGACAAATTGGCCACCGTTCCCCAATAACATGCGTAGTGCGTAGCTTGCATTTTAGTAGCAGGCTAATGTTTGTAAATGTGTTTAAAATCCAGATACTAGTAGTTAATTTTATTTGCTAAAAGTCACTGCCCTATATCATAATTTTCTAGGCAGTATTTTTCTTTTTATTCACATCGCATGACTATCAAAATAGTCTAGACTATTAATCCCCTCCTTCTTTCGTCTCACCTTTTCTTTATTTACTCTTTTCTTGTTTCTACACAAAGGCGGTGCCTATAGCATCTCAACTATATACATCGTATAACAAATAATAATAATTCGATATAATTAATATAAAACGAAATACAGATGGTAAGTACAAACATTTGTCAGTATTAAAAACTCCAAAGTAAATGCCTATCAATATACATGTAACGCAAAGTGACAAAGGCTTAACTAGACCGACATAATTTAACCCAAATAGTTAATCTAGTATAACAAGGGAGAGCGGACTTCCAATTTGTGTAGTTTGAATATTCATCCGGAGCCTGCCCAGTCGCCGGGGTCTTTGTTAGTACTGGCCCCATCACTCTCAAACTTCACCACGTTTCCATTACGATGATCATGTGTAGAATTTAAATTGAAACATTTGACGCTGGGTATTTCCTATTTACACACTTATCTTAAAATTGAAGTAAGTTAAATTTAGTTACATTTAAAAAGTGAGATATGAGAAACGAATATTAACTGATAATCTCACACACTCTACTCATTCTTTCTTGTATATTCTGAATTTATAAACTGTCTTTATGATATTTTCAGGATTATACGAAATCGTTAATAAACGAAGCCAATATTTCAACCGTAAATTGCTCTTTTTACTCTTCTAACACTTATATATTTCATAAAATTCCTAATTAATGTCACAGTAAACCAACATAACCAAGGCTAGTTCGATCACTTGTGTTCTCCATTTTCCTCTACGCATCAGAAACGTGGACCGTGCGAGAGAGAGAAATATATAAAATAGACACGCTTGAGATGTGGTGTTGGAGAAGAATGCTGGGAATACCCTGGACTGATCAATCCTCGAACAACTCGGCATCACACAGCGTTTATCCTCCATTGTTCGGGCTCGCATCCTCACGTACTTCGGACACGTGTATAGACGAAATGATGTATCTATCGAGCGATTAGTAGTGCAAGGAAAAGTAGAAGGAGCCAGGAGGCAGATCACCCATGAGGTGGACCGACCAGGTAAGAGCGGCAATAGAGATCCCCCTGCACGAATGTGCAAAAAACACAAATTAGGGAGGAGTGGAGACGGCTAGTGAAACGGGTCATTAAAGTTACAACTTGACCACGGCCAGTCGGTCACTGCAACGACAGAGAAGAAGAAGATGAACAAAATGTGATTACAAACGTGTGATTACGAACGAAACGAGCATGTCATTCGTGAAGAGGTGTTTAAATCAAGACTTTTTTTTCAGTCAAAATTGTAATTTATAGCTATTTTCATTGCTCACTGATGAATTAGTTTTACTAGCCAAACAATGTTTACAAGCGAAGACCCGTTTTTGGTGACATGTTAACCATAATGTATTTATTTTCCTGTAAAATTTAAACTGTGGGTCTTCCATACATCAATAAATAAATAAAATATTCATGCTATATGTATTTATACAAGATTGGACGTCACGTGAAATTATTACTTGCGAATTTATTAAATAATCATTATACATATAGAGATAATTTTAAAAGTTATGTGCAATAAATGAATTTTAATGAATAGTAAAATTTTTTTTTTGAATTTTTAATTGAAATATGCATAAGAGATGCGTACATATTATGTATGATACATATTGTTTCACAATCATTTCTGCGCATTTCGCGGGCCTGAAAACAATGCAATTATCGGAACCACTAACAACGCTCATTGGCTTTGTGTGATCGTTTGAAATATTAACGGAGCATTATCCGCATTCGCTTTGTGAAATAAATACGGAAATAAATAATTATCGAACAATATCGAGCGGTACAAAGCAGGTGAGTAGTGTTCTCGGGGCTGATCTGTTTACGAGCACCATGAATATGTAAAGTACAATATTTACTCGTATTACTATTATTTATTTGTTCAGCTTAAAACTATGTTGATAATTTGACTGTGGGGTTCGAATCTCCGTACATTGTGTACATTAACGACGATGGAAGTACATAAAAAAAAATTATAAAAATAATATCCATCCATCCGTCTTCGCCTATGATCGTCCACCGCTGAACATAGGCCACCCCCATTCATCGCATCATTGGGGGGAAATGTTTCATAATGGCCACGCTTGGCAGGCGGGTTGGCGATCGCAGTATGTTCCGCCGTACTAAGAAGAGGACGCTGCTGCCCGTCCTCCGGTGGTCTTTACATCCAGACTCAAGACAAACAGACATGTTCATGCACACAAATGTTTGTCTTAGGTGGGAATCGAACCCACGACCTGCGGCGCGAAAGGCAAGTGTCTTGCCACTGCGCCGACCGGTCAGTCGAAAAATAATACAATAAAATAAAAGTGAAATTTAAGAAAACATTTTTTATAACCTCCTAAAGATTTTAAAAAGTGTAATTTGATTTTCCCTTTTAAACACTTTTTTGTCGAATGTTATTGTATAAGTTTTTAGGAAACATGTAGAATATGTCGTCGTCCGACAGGTTATTGTAGTTAAAGGTACTCACATTTATGGCTCGTTAATTATATTTTATGGGTAAAATGTACTCACGGGACTCTAAGAGTATGTAGTATTAAAAGACATTGCTAGTTTACATATTACAATGGCAACGGATTTGAAACATATTAAACCTAAAAGAAGTTTGTTAAAAATAAATATGAAAAACAAAAATAATACCATGTAAGAATATTTAAAGAAGACAAGAAAACAGTTTTATTTGCTGCCAAAATACAAACACACAATATTACAATGAATTTACGCTACACTTTACACCTGTAAAGTGGCATCTTGTGTCAAAAGGAGCCCTGATTTTCTACAAGAGCCATGCGTATCCAAATTTGGAACGGACCTGAAAAGGAATAAAACACTAATTACTTGACCACGCGGCCATTTTCATACGCGCGAGGTGCATATAATGAGGTTGCGCCTTAGTTGGGTGCCACTCACAAGCTAATTGCATTATAATTTCTACTAATTTTGGTAAAAATATGTTAGCGAAGCCCAGTTAACGTGATGATGGAAGTTCAAACGCTACGAACTTGTTTTTTAATCAACTAAATGCATGAAAAATTTCTTAACCAGGTTTATGTTTTGATTTGGTAGAAATATTTCTGTTTGATATTTACTCGTAAAATTGATGCTTTAGGTACATCAGTTTAAATATTAGAAATATTATATTTGAATGACTAATTATTTTCTATACAACTACCGGAAACAAAAAATTTACGAAATAAGAGTCAAATTCAAAATTTCACATCCCCACCACCACTTCGATAGTCTATCGCAGGTTTATAATAAGTTAATGATGAAAAATGATCTATGAAAAGCCGTCGTCTATTTTCGGTGATGTTGTTGCTGTTAATCTTATTGACGATTTTGACAGCTTCATCGGATACAGGGCCCTCGATCTCGGATGATCGAGAGCTAAATAAATAAATAAGGTACTAGATCCCTAG
>DWLR01003506.1:0-13417 GCA_018246295.1 Papilio alexanor hazarajatica
TATATATATATATATATATAATTTCAAATTAACATTTTCACACTATAAGTGTAATGCTCATCGAAAGTTTACCATTCAATATTATTTAAATTATAACGATAGCTCGACTAATTCGTCCAAACGTTGAACTAGCTCAGTTCTAACTAAAATTTATACATAAAAAGCACACGAAAATGTTTGTACCTTCTGTTTTACACGAGAAGAAAAATTAATTTAATTATTTGAAAAATAAATTGCCTGCGATGTGAACAGAACTCATTGTTACAACTAGAAGTAAAGTATAATCGTATATATTGATTAGTTTACAGATGGGGCTCACCTTAACTTGTTAAAAATTAACATAAGTTAAATCCAATAACCTGACCTCCTGTATAGCTTTACCTTTTTCTCAGTTACACATATGTATAATTATAACTTAAAGTGCTTAGATCTCATTTTTATTATGGGCACAAGTACATAAGGCCTTTTTATATATTTATGGTGTTTTGGTGTTACTTAAATTCGTCAAATTAGTAAATATTCAAAATTTTGTGATACAATAATAGCACAAAATTGTACACAACATCTCGAGCGAATGGTGTCAACGTGACCAATGAAAGCTGTTAGATAGATTATGTGAAAAAAAAAATGTTCCACGGTGCACCATCATCATTGACTACTCGGTAATAGCGTTGTTTTGATCTACTGAAGTAGTTGATCTTGGTCGGAGACGGTTCAGAGAGCATATAACAGTATTGCTTCGCGATATTTTTTATTCAATATTTGTGTCTTGTACGAGGTAAATGAATTCAGACGGTATCGACGACTGTTGCACAACTATTGAGGGTAAAAAAAAATGTAAATGCATGTTTATACTCGTAAACTCTTGTATCTTGTATTGGGTCTTTTAATGTATATAGGTACTTTAATAATTATGCGTAACAGAACTTTTGCAAATGTTTAATATTATTGTTAAGAATATGTTAACTAGAACGAAGCAGATTTATTTCAAATATTTCTGTTACGTTCTGGTTAGACATTAAAATAGATAAAAATAAACACACCATAATTCTGAAATCAAATGATAATGATAATTTTATTTACATTCCTACGTACATATTTAAAAGTACCAATTTTTTTTTCAATTATAGAATATTTGGATAACAATTCTTCATTTATGTTAAAAAGTTTTTTTCCCTTACTCTTGAGATTAAATCTATATCACATGCACATAATGTAATGGAATACAACCTATGGTGAAACAATATTTGGTGCCCCTAGAACACCATGGAAAGGTCTAAGTCAATAAGCAACTTAACAAAATTTGACAAACCTTAAACAAACTTAATTTTGGTCAAAATTATTTCAAATATAAAATAAATTAAATAAAACGATTCAAAATACTTGGATCATAACAGACAATAGTTAAGGGAATAAAATAAGTTCAATAATGTTTGTTGTTATATAACTTCTACGTTTGAAACATATTTTAAAACATTGTCATATAACAATTCATGGTAAGGTGAAAATTTCCAGAACGTCTTTGAATTTAAAGTTTAATCCGAAAGTAGTTCATCTTCTGCGTCGACGAGTCGAACTCTCTAACCTACTTTTTATGATTTAAAATTATTTATGACTTGACCCACCTTGCAGCAGCACTAGTACAGCACTTAGAAGTATTATATCCATAGTAAAGTTCACAAAAATATGTAAGTTACGACACTCGCGACGAATTAATTTGACAGATCGCTGTCATGGCGTGCGTTACTCGATTAGTGGTCGGTGTACGACTGAGCCGGTGCGGTGTCAACAGGTGCGCAAGCGCATCGCAAGGTAACCAACAATAGCCCGCCCCCAGCCTCTCTCCCCTCGGAGCTTTCGCGCGCTGAATAACGAATTTCTCGAGCTCCAGTATGTGAAGCCTACTTTACGTGTTTTGGTTTACAATTCTACTAGTACCTAAATGTTTGTATACTTTGCCTTTGGTTATTGGGTCACGGAGAATGTGGATTGCGTTTCTTCTTTGCGTGGATTTTTTTTTATTTCCTAATCAATACGACTTAGGGAACTTCAAGAAAAGAGCGCACTCCTTCCTTAAAGGCCAGCAACGCATCTGCGGTTCCTCTGGTGTTGCGATTGTTCATGGGCGGCGGTGATTGCTCCTTTGGGTGACTCGTTGCTCGTTTGTAAAAAAAATCTTCTATAAAAAAATCCCTTTAACTAGCATATCGATGGCTTCAAATTTAAGCAAATATTTAGTTATATAATGATCTCATTCTAGCGACATTCTGCTACTCATTGGGTCGCAATTGTCAAATGATTCGCAGAAAACTTTCAAACACTCGTGTCTTGACACAGAAAAATGATAACGAAAATACAAATTTTATAGACAAATTGAACATCATTGGAAGAACTTTCTCGAGTAAATCGATTCGACGCGATTAATGATTGCGCAATACTTATTGTTTGCTATTGACTTCCTAACCACAAGCACATTTATTGGTTATCATTTTGATATGACGCTTTTTCTTTAGAAAATATACTACTATTTGTGAATTTTTGTGATGAATTTGGTCTGACATTAGCCTAATGCGTTGAAAGGTTAGTCTCTGTTGTTTAAAAAGGGAGCCTGTAATTTGGAATGTATCCAAACGTTTTTATCATTTGGTCCGGTACACCACATATGGTTCACAATGCGCATTGTACATTGTAATACAAGATCCATTAGTGTTTGGTAGACTAACTATTAAGTATTGTGTATTAATTAAGAGTCATGTCTTTACATGCAAATATCTTTAAAAATGAGTACAATAAACTTCAACTTTTTGAACGAAAATTCTCCCGTTGAACAAATATAAACTAGCTCGTAAAAATGTCAAAAATAAAACTTGCGCATTATATACAACCGTAAACAAAAATGACCCTTCTACTGAGCAACATGATATATGTATAGCGGGCCAACTTGGCCTTAGTTACAGTGGCACCGTAGCATACCGAAGTAACCGGGACGGACGACGAAAAAAAAGCTGGTAAGCGATGAAAAAAGTCCCCGATTTCTCCATTAGCTCGTGAGTCACCCCTTGATGCTAAGCGGAAAAGGTAAAAAAAATCACCAACTCTTCATTACTCGAATGACTTTGTCATCCCAATTTTGTACCCGGGCACCCTGGGCGGACCGCCTTCACTTCATGCTTCATGGACCCGAAAGTCCAGAGGAAGCAACCCAGCAAATGCTAGGACCGAGCTCAAAGACGCGGTCCTGTACGCCCTGACAATCTTTTGTGCGAACCCCCGCTGCACCCGGTTCAGCACCTTCAAGGTCCCCCTCCTTTTAGCCGCGGGTGCCCATACACTAGCCGCATAAAGGATGTCGGGCTCAATTACTGCTACGTAGATGGTTCTGATGATCTCTGGGTTCAAACCCCACGAGACTCTGGCTGTTCTTGACAGTTGACGATAGATGCCTTGTGCTTTGTTGCATATACGTTCGCGATGTGCGTCTTAAAGGTGAGTCTATCGTCAACTGCCAGGCCCAAGATCTTAATTTCCTTGACGAGCTCAATGGGTCTCCCACCCATGTTCAGACGCTGGGAGTCCTATTTGATCCTCTTTGTGAGGATCATTGCCTTGGTCTTGTTTGGCGCGAATTTTAGCTTGTTCCGTACTCCCCACCTCTGGACAAGTGCGAGAGCTCCATTGGCTCTATATATCTAGAACCACGTCGTCGGCAAAAGCTTGGCAGTACGAACCCGCTCTATCCAGTTCCCCTAGAAGGGGATTGAGCAGCAGGTTCCAAAATGTTGGCCTCCGATAGACCCCTGCACGAAACCGTTGGTGGCATGTTGGGCGTACTCCGCCCCTGCAAACCTGTCGCGCACTGATCGTTCGCTGAAATAGCTATCGATCAGGCGCTTCAGATTTGCGGGACACCGCGTTTCCGCCAGCCTGAACCGGACCGCGGGCCACCAAGCGTTATCGAAGGCTCCCTCTATGTCCAACGATACCAGCACTATGATTTTCTTTTTAACAATTTCTAATCTTATGTGCTGGATCAGGTCATAGAGGGAGTCCTCGGTAGAGCTCTGCGGCATAAAGCCATATTGGCGTACACGTCTTATAGTCATTTTTTCTAGAATTTTACCAAATATTGGCAAAATGCCTATTGGTCTATAAGTCTTAGGCTGCGTGTAGTTGTCCTTTTCGGGTTTGGGCAACCTTTCCTTATTAGAAAATGGTAGGAAGGGGAAGAGGTCTAAACTAAGGCCTTATGCACCTCACTCCTCAGGCGGAATGTAGAAAACTTCTAGGTCAGTTTTTCGGTTTTTAAAACTACAATTTATATAGAATGAGATAAATACTAAATAAAAATAACAAAACATACAAAATAATTTTTTTTTATTAACATTACGGGTGCCAGACGGCCCTGCCTGCCAGCAGTAGCAAATCGTATACAACGGATGTCGTTTGGCGGAGCTTGAACCCCTTGAAGGAAGATTATAACAAACTAAAAACGCACATTACATTTTGTATAGTTCAACGGAAAACAAGATAGTGTACTACTGGCTAAAATTATAATAAGCTGGTAATTATATAAAGCTGCTAAAGTTACCCAGTTTATTATAACTTTCGAATACGCTTAATTAGGAATCTTTTTATGTATTGTTACCTTTGTGAAAGCAATAACTTTCTTATCAATTAACTGCACATGTCACTATCATTTTGTATTTATATATGGTATGGTCAATGTATGTATATACATTGCCATATATAGATAAGTAAAAGTTAATCCAATTTAATTTAATGTGCAATGTTTTGTGAATTTAATTAAAGAAGTGGTAGAGTTTGCAACAACAATAGGTATCTTTGCACGAATGGCACGCTCGATCTGCGAAATACTGCGACCTCACAGAAGACAGGTGTGAAATAGAGGTCCTATTCTTTTTCTTTTCACCTACTCACCCACTTCTAATAAGAAAAGTATGGAAAGGGGTCCATAGCCAAATCCAATTACAGCGTGGACTACAGTAAAGTCTAGAACATATGGAATTTGAAACTTAGGAGAATAGGTTCCTGATATTAATTTTAAATTGTACCGCTTCCTTTTTTAATTAATGTTAAAACATTGAAACTGATAATTGGTTTCATACAAAATCGCCTCTTTTTGTTTCCCTTCAAAACAATAGAAACGATTTAAGCTGAATACGGTACACATATTCTCAGCAAATGCTCAATATTCACGAGTATAAGTACTTAGTAACTTTAAATAATTGTAAAGACAATGGACACTTAAAAGATAGTAGCGTAACGTCCGTATCAGTTCCTACGCCCTATTTATTGAAGCTACGTGAAAGGATGGATAGTTGTCACTCAACACATTACAAGTTTTCATAATGGAACCTAAAAAGGTTTGCCACGGATTATCTTTTATGGTGTAACCCAAATTTATTTCTATATTTCTATACACCTTAACGTGAGGACATAAGGTCCTTGTTATTAAATGAAAGTTCCATTAGGTTTTACGTTTAAAAGGTATGTACCTATCAGTACTTTGATATTGTCATGGAATGCGGGAACCACTTACCTTTAACTTTTTTTGGTAAGCGTGAAGCTATTTGAGAATGTTTATAAAAAAATCAAGAATCGTGTTAGGTACGTGGCAATCTATGGATACCTAAAACTTGTACAGTTGTTTTTATAACGCCTAGAAATTTTAAGTGTCGGTGAAAGAGTTTCTACTACGAATTGACTGAACGCTTGGCACAGTGGTAAGATTCCCACCCAAGACAAACATTTTTGTGCATGAACATGTCTGTCTTGTGCCTGGGTGTAATTACCTATATATGTATGTATTTACAAAAGAAAAGCTCTGCTTAGTTTGGGATCAGTTGGCCATGTGTGAATAATGTCCCAGATTATTATTATTAATTCTCTAGTTAAAACCTACATATGAGGCACTGGCCGCAGTCCTTTTTCAAAACGACATACACTCTACTCCACTGCGTTCGTCTTTAAACAATTTTTAACTGACAGTTAATTGTTGAATCGGTCATATATTAACTAATATTAATGAGCTGCTTTTGGTCATTTCGTACTTAAAATAACAACAACATAATCCCGCGCGTAACCCAAAATGGCAGGCAGGGGTTGCAGGTTTCAGGTCACTGTCTCTCATCTTCCACGTTTATAGCGGGGTGCTTGACCTATCTGAGCGTAGGTTTTAGCAAGGTAAAAACTAAAAATGTAGTATATAGTGGAACAAGGTAGTGTAATGCTGACTAAAAAAGAATTAAAATAATAATTTTCAAGTTCACTTCAAAATTTGCCACGGAATAATTATATCGATTTGGGGGGATCTTGAACCTATGGCCTTCCTCTTGGATCCGCCAATGTAGTGCACTATCATACAGATATCTTATAATTCGTCTATGTATGCTTATAAAAAAATTGACATGATTATATGATATTTTGCTTATTTTATACAATTAAATTTGATTATTTTCAAAAACACTGAAAATTTCGATTTTCATTTATATTTTTAAAATTAACACATGTTGACAAATAAGTTGTACGTGAAATGGAACAGACTTAAATATAACACTATTAAATCTAAAACGATGTAAATAGCTTTTATTTTAAGGTAATGTAATAGCAACTTAATGTGTTTACATAATAACATATTTTGACAAGAAAAAGCGAAATAGTTTTTGGGTTAAGAAGAGAGTGACTTAGACTTAAATCGAATTTTAATTAATATTTTGTATTATCTAAATATTTTTTTGCTTTTCTATCGTATTTTTCATAGCAATTAATTTAACTGTGTACAAATAATGACTAGTGTAAGTTTACCTGAAGACTGTTCGAAACAGTGGGAAATATTGCTGTTGTTGTTATCATCTGAAGAGAAGAAAATCGATCGAACCAGTGAAAATGAAATTGATACGATGAGCTACTTCTCCAAGAATGAAGCTGTAAGGTATGAACGAGTCTTACTAAATATTTTAAGAACTTGTTAAAGTGTCTACTAACCTAGCTTCATCAAAAGTTTCATGTGATCAAATGTTATAGCATTAATTAAGTAGCTGTTAGTAACTTTAAAAAATATTTTTTAACATCAATAAAACACCATTACATCCAATGCGATACTACATGCTTTTAACAATATTATTTACTATATATATGTACAAGTGACAAAATAACAGTAATAAAATAATGTAAATATTATTATTTATATATATATGTAATTGGAGTGATTAGCTATGGATTGATTTTATAATCAATCCATAGCTAATCACTCCGATTCATGTAGTTTTCCACACTTGTATCCAGCCTCTTTCCAGCCTTCTTTAGTCTCTTCAGAAGTAGACTTAAGATTTAATCTTATTTAAAAAAAATACTTTTTATAATGAAACAAATCAAAAGAAAATTTAGAAAAAAAATGTACTTAAGAATCAAATTCCTCATTTGTATATAAAAAGGTCACATTGTCTAATGTTAGGCTATGATTTCTTCTATATATATATAATACTCACTAATTAGCAGCTAAAGCAAAGCTACCTTTTTCATGTTGTCGCTAATGCCTATTTTGTTTTTCTTATAATGATTTACTTAAATTTGCATAGAAATCTATGTTTGTTTTAGACAATTAATCCAATAAGTATACCACCTCTCAATTTTCTAAGATAACAAGCCAGGCTTACTCAAGCTTCAGTTGAAGTATGGGTAATCTACATCCATTCATCACCTGAAGTCATAAGTAAATTACTAGTAAACAGGTTTAGCTTAAGCACACATATTAGTATTTATTAGGGGCTACCGTCTGACTAAGCACTATATAAATTTTCATATATTCAAGCAGTATATATATTTTCCTGCTGGGGTTAAAGCGTGTCTATATCTGATTTTTAACTTATTATTATTATTACTTGTCTTAACAAGATTACGAGAACACTCTTTACAACATCTGTGGTAGGAGAGCTACTATGAGTCTCCCCACTTCTTCATAACAGTGTCTTAGGGTTTATTAAAATTAGCAATAAGGTTTAGAGTTCAAATTATCAGTAAATTGACAAACTTTAAAATAATATTCATATCATTTCTTTTAGAAAAATTATGCTTCAGTGGCTACAGCAAATGAAGATTGCTTATGGCAAGAAGATTAATGAGTTAGATTCAGCTTTAAAATGTGATGATGTGTCCTTATTATGGCGACAACGAGGCAATGATAAGTTTAGAGCAAATTTAGTTGAGGAAAGCTATAGATGTTACTCTAAAAGTGTAGTTTATGCTAAACATAATGGACCAATGTATCCTTTGGCTTTAGCTAACAGATCTGCCTCATTGTTGAGATTAAAGAGATTTAAGGTGAGTTAAATCCATACAACAATTTACATGCTTATAACTATATATTAAAACTCTATATTTTGCCATGAAGCAAGCATCTGAAATGCAACCCTGTGTGGTTTAACTGTTGTTCTGCAGGAATGTCTGGCTGATATCACAATGGCTATTGAAAGCGGGTACCCAGCCCAACAACGACACAAGTTGCTACTTCGTCGAGTTGATTGTTACATTGAGCTTGGACAAAGGTCCAGTGCTAAGTCAGCCCTAACTGCTGCTACACAATATGCTATCACTTTGGACCTGTCTGCTGCATCAGCTTGTAAGTGTGTCCATTACAAGTCCTTTAGTTAGTCAAGTAAGCTCAAGAGAAAGAAGAATTATCAAGAAAATTAATGCTTTTGTGTCAACATTAATTAATTTAGTCAAAAAAATTATTGATTTTTTTTATATTTACAGTAGCATTCACTTCATTAAATAATTACATTTTCAGTGGAGTTCGAGAGACATGTGAAAATATTAGAGAGGAAATTAGAAATCCCGATGGGTGCTGAATTAGAAGATGATGAGGATCAATTACCTGAATGTTTCGGAGGGTCTAATGCTAGTTTCAATGCTGCTTCCAGTGCTATCGAGTTACGGTATAATTATTCAAACATTAAACAAGTTACTAAAGTTGATGACAAGAAAAACCTTGTAAATTGACCAAGACGTCTTATTTTTTTTCCTTTATATTGACTCCAACGACAAGGAGAGTGATGTTCTTAAATAATGATGATTGATTGTTGATTGAAAGTTGTTATTGTTATTACAAAGATATTTTACTGTGGTTAAAAATATATTTAAATTTCAGTGACAGAAGGTATCAAATCTGTCCTGATTTAAACACTTGTTGTTTCCCCTTTGCCATTTAAATATACAAATAAAATATGTATAAATCTGATTTTTAAATTAATTATGTCTGCTATTTTTATGTTGTTGTCTCATCTGGTTATATTGATATCAAATTAAAGGATGGAGCATGTAAAGATACACACAAACACATTGTGTATATGAAGTGTCTGATTTACAGGCGAAGTGAAACAGCAGGCAGATTTGTGGTAGCAAAGCAAAGCACTCGGCGTGGTGACGTGTTGTTCTCTGAGGAGCCCTACGCCTGGGTGACTTTACCCAGCGAAGAGCCATCCTGCGAGATGTGCTGCCAGCCTAATATTAACTTAGTGCCGTAATTTTACTTTCCTAATTTAACCAAAATCTTTCTTCCTGGTGAAAATAAAGTATAAATAAATTGTTTCTAAATAATCATAATTATATTTTGCTTTTTGAAACAAGTCATCAAATGTAAATGATTTCCTTATTTTTGTACTCTACTAAAAGCTCCGAGCAATCTGCCCTGGTTTATTGACTTATAAAAAACTAAGACTAATAAAAAAATGTAAACTTTGATACTTGAGAATAAAGAGCTCTGGGCCTTTTGGGTCCTGGATTAGGTATCTATCATAACATCTTTGATTAAAAGATAATTAATTGGTGTTGTTTGACAGTTGCAGTGGTTGCTCGCGCAGCGTGTACTGTGGTGCCGAATGCCGGGCGCGCGCCGCGTTCGCCTTTCATCGCTGGGAGTGCATTGGAGCACAGAGTGCTTTGTTCCCCACTATAGGCATTGCCCATCTAGCTTTAAGGTAACTATTATATTTAACTATATTTCTTATGCTAAGGGTAAATCAGAAAGTACGCTTACAATTTTAAATCCTTAAATGTAAGGCAATCAAAATAAACATAGGGAGGCAGGCAAATACTCATCAGCATTAGTCAACAATCATAAAAGTTATAGACGCGCTGCGAGCCTTTTCAAAAGGGATTAGACATAGAAAATTAATTGAGAAAAAGACGCTCAAGTTGGAGTTTTTTTTAATTTATACATGTTTTTTCAGAATTTTGTTATTAAGTGCCAGTCAGGGCTTCCCACCAGCACCTCAAGGGTCAAAAGAGCCCACAACTGCGGCGGAATTGTTTAAACGTTATTCTGATGTTGACAATATACAGATATACAAGGAAGACACACCGGCTTTCTATAGAATGTTTAATTTGGTTACAAACTTTGATAAGATGAACAATAATGATTATGTCCAATATGCCTTAGTAAGTATTCTACATTATTTTTAAAATATCAGAAGAAGGCAAATAAACTGTTTTTTTTTTGTTTCGTTTTTTGTATGTTTTATTTTTTTTTCCAGACAGCAACCATGTTAACAATCTACCTCGAACATTTTACGACATTTTTTGAGTACCTGCCTCATAAAGTACCGTATGCTTTGTCGGGTGAACAACTGCGGTTATTTGCCTCCGCCATTATACTGCGAAGTCTCGGGCAATTAGTGTGTAATGGTCACGCCACCCTAAGCCTGTCCACTGTTGAAGAAGACGATGGGAGAAATGGTATAGTTATTTATATGAATTATTTATATACTGTGCACATACATATCTGTGTATATACGGCGATGGCCGTCGACTGTTGACCATAGGTTTTCTCATGGATCACCACAAATAATAATAACCTTTTATTGCCTTTAACCTCATCCAGTATAACTTCATCATTAAAACAAAATTTCATATTTTTGTTTTTCATACCAATTTACTTGATTAGATTCTGTTTTATATTTATCTCCTTAAATTTATTTATTATACAACTGTTGTGATATATTTTGCAGGACGTACGGTAACCGAACGAGAAGTAAGGAGAGCAACTGCAATCTATCCATCGGCCGCCATGATGAACCATTCTTGCGAACCTAACATTATCAATACGTAAGCAAAACACAAAAACTGATGTAACACATGTCATGGATCATTATCCAAATAGAAGTGGATCATTATCCAAAATAAACATGCATACTCATTACTATCATTATGTACGAATATATAGTGTGAAAGAGATGACACTCTAAGAAACCTAAATTTCTTCTAGAAGCTCAGTATATTTCATTTATTGCATCTTACTATACTAAATGTAATTTTGTATTCTCACGATTGCAAACTTTTAAAATATCTGCTTAATTTGCTGATATTATTCTTATAATTTAGTTTTGTATACTCACTATTAGAAGTTTATAAAACTCGTAGAATGTTTGTGATTTTGTAAGTGTGAGATGCACCAATGTGTGTATATAAACGGACAAACTTCGGTAAATTTTGTGTAATCATAGAATAGTTATGTTCACTGTTGCTGAGTAATACAATAAAATAAATTATTGTGCTGTGTAACGACCGGTTGGCGCAGTGATAAGACACTTGCCTTTGACGCCGCAGGTCGTGGGTTCGATTCCCACACAAGATAAACATTTGTGTGCATGAACATGTCTGTTTGTATTGAGTCTAGATGTAAAGACCACCGGAGGACGGGCAGCAGCGTCCTTTTCTTAATACGGTGGAACATACTGCGATCGCCAACCCGCCTCCCAAGCGTGGCGATTATGGCACTTTTCTCCCCAAAGATACGATCAATGGGGGAGGCCTATGTCCAGCAGTGGACGATTATAAGCTGACGTGGTGAGTGCTGTGTGAACAGTTTCTACAAGAATCGTCTGATCGTGCGTTGCGCTCACGAATTATCCGCGGGCGCTGAAGTGCAGAACTGCTACGGGCCGCACCGCGCGCGCGAGCCGACCGCGCGCCGCAGGGCGCAGCTGCGCGCCCAGTACATGTTCACGTGCGCCTGCACCGCGTGCCGGGACAATGATAGGAAGGACTTCGTGGTAAGCACGCACTGACATAAATATTATTTATGTCTAACTTTATATAAATTCCTACAAAACTTGTACAACTTTGTTTTATAACAACACACTGGATATATGTTCTAGCAAATCTTATATGATGTAGGATAATAATGAAAACTTAGCACACTTAAAATACTTTCACCCTTCATAGTTTACCTCTTAATAATATACATATAAGCTGTTATTAAAGATAACTGGGAAAATTAACGTAAAATAAATAAAAATGGTGGTGGTAGTGGCCATAGTTTTTAAAGTCGCATATGCCCTCATTTGGTTATTGAAATTTAAATGAAAAGATATTACTTATTGCTGATAGGTATGTGTATATATATATATATATCTCTTACTGATCGGCTTGATCCTCTAGCACGTCGCGTCTCTGCATTTTTTACCGTCGATACTATGGGGAGTGTTCCGAAGAACAGTTTGGAACAATCCGCTGGGTTTCATTACCGCACAACACGACAGAGCTCCAGCTACCATCCGCACCACCTTGATGGTTGGCATTCCAAAACCATGCGGTTTTCGCGGAACTTCCTGCCTCGCACAGGCGCGTTGTGAAATGATCTGTCCCCAGCGGTATTTCCAAACCGGTACGACTTAGGGGCCTTCAAGAAGAGAGTGTACTTCCTCCTTAAAGGCCGGCAACGAATCTGCAGTTCCTCTGGTGTTGCAGATGTCCATGGGCGTCGGTTCACTTAATGTTAGGAGCCCCGCTGCTTTTTTACCTCCCTTATTCTATAAAAAAAAATTCTGGAGTAAATTATTAAATTTACTAACGATAAACTTGCAATTAAACTTGTTAAGGACAACGTCGTAAACGTCATTACTTAAGCCGGCTTAAATAAGAGGCTAACAGAGTTACACAGTACCGAAATATACCAAGTTAAACAGGAGTTCGTTTATCAAATGTGATGACGGAACAAGATTAAACTAAATTTGTTTTTGATATACGCGAATAAGTTTACTCGCTATTATTATACTAACACGAAGTTGTTATCTCGTGGTCTAAGTATCACTATGGTATGGTATAGTTAACTGTATTTTTTATACAAAAAGGTGGCATAGGAGCAAGCGATCACCTGAGTGACTAGGTGGGATAGTTCTGTATTGCGTCGTTGCAGTCAGTTACATTGTAAAATGTAAATCCTATCTGGCTTAACAATGTGTAAGTATATGTGATATAATTTTAAGTTATGTTTATGTTAAGCAGTGTTTTCTTTTAAATTTCTATTAGTTTTTAATACAGACCGGTTGGCCCAGTGGTAAGATAATAGCCTTTCACGTCGCCGGTCGTGGGTTCGATTCCCACACAAGACAAACAT
>DWLR01003507.1:0-13417 GCA_018246295.1 Papilio alexanor hazarajatica
TATATATATATATATATATATACTAGTGTCCACTTTAATGTAAGGAAGAGAGAGCTGGGTTTTTGCTGAAAAGCAAAACGTGACTGGATGATAGGATTAAAATATCGTTGTTAGGGAAAAGTGTGGCCTGAAAGAGGACATTGTGACTTGAACAAAGAAAAGGTATAATACTTCGGTGGTTCGGGCATGTTAAAAGGATGAATGAAGGGAGAGTGACAAGACGAATCTTATTTGTATATTGCAAATGACGTTATCGTTCTGACACTCTTAACTTGTTTTTTTAGTACGTATTTGTGTATTTTTAGTTTAAAAAACATTCTGATTAAATAATTATTAGAACTAGAGTATATTGGTAATGATTTATTATAATATATATCAATAGAAATCTAGATATTATCATTGGTTCCGCTTATTTACGATACACTATTACTATATAAAAACACAACAATTTAATTTGTTTAAAATGTCAAAATAATTGGATAAAAAAATTCTTTAAACAATTTTTTTTAAAATAAAAAAACTACTTAAAATATGTTTTTATTCCCGCGATAATCAGTAATAGATATCCTTAGATCAGGCAGTACCGACATTCGATACCCGTAATAATTTAAGTAAAGCGCGTAACATCCATTTCACCTCTGACAATAATTAGTCAATAAAATCAACAGGATTATCTTTAAACGATCAGAATTATTTTTAAATGAATTGAAATTACCCTTGAAGGTATTGTTAAGAATAACTTCTATGCAACCAAATAGAAGAAAATTGTTATGTTAATGAAATAATATACGATAAATTACATATTTTTTAAAATTTGTTAAAATGATTTAAGTACTAGGAAAATTATTCTATGTTTTATTTAGCATGTAATTTTTTTTATTGGCATTGGAGAAAAACAATTGGCCATATTTGACTTTAATAATCAAATGCGTTAAGTTAACGTAGCTTAATATTGTCGCTGCCAAATTTAAAATATCGTCCGTATATATCGTCTATTTGTAAAGAATATTCAAAAATTTCAATACATCATTCTGTCGGTGTTTTTCATTAGAATGTTTAATAAAACATTTTATTGGTTTAGTACAAACATCTAAATATAAAATGAAAAATATATAAAAAAATCTGTACTGTATTAGTAATACAATGAAATTGAATATTATCTATCACTTACCATCGTCAAAATTGCAATCGCTGTAATTATTCGCATTTTCACGAGTTTTCACTGTCAGTTTTGTAATTGTTAGATGGCAAACGCTTGTCTCTGATGGCTGTCGATTGTAGCCACGGCTGCCCAACTCACACTGCGAAGCTAATCGTATCGGCACGATCCTGTAACAATATGAAATAATCTGAACTTTCTCAGGCGATAAAATGAACCTACGCGATTACGTATACTTTAAGATAAGTAATTTATCAAAGAAGAAATTTAACCATCACAGAACAACGTCACGTCAACAAAATTATCACATTAAACAAATACGAATAAAATCTCAAAAATATTAAAAAAATCGAAGCAATACATCGATAAAATTATCCTAAATGTTTACATATTTAAATGATTAAAGAAGAACCGTTTGAATTGTACCTGAAAGGGTGGGTTGGTAGATGTGGAAGACGCGTTGAGATCGCAGAGATGAGAGCGCGCACATATTTCTTTCAGAGCGACCGAACTTGGACTGGCTAGTCTGGACGGGAAAGCTACGCCGGGGAAGGTTTGAAAAAAGTTATAGGATAGCGTTACAGTTTTTTCGCAATGTTTTAACGTGTCTCGAGGTAGTTTAGAATCATATAAGAACCCCGTGGGCGGTATGTGGTATCATCGGTTTTCATCGGATTTATTTCAAACTTTTTGAATAACGGAAAATCTGAATCCGCTAGTTTAATTGATTTTAAAATTATTTTAATTAACTGAATGATGAAATTAGTAATTTTGAGGGTGATTAACAATTGAAAAACGGAGGCTACTTTAAATTAGCTAATATGTTTAAGAAGTCAACTGTAAACCTACATAGGAGAGCTGTAAATAATGACTTGACGACTAATAATAATAATATTAGTAACTTGATGTTGCCAGCGGCTTCGCACGCGTTCAAGAGATCGCTACCAGAAAAATACGAAATAATCTTTTAAAAATTGTCTCTTTTTTTTTGGTTATCGTTAGGCTTACCGATATTCTATATATCCTATCATAAGCGCAATCATCTTTTCTTACTGTGTACCAATTTTCATTAAGATCGGTAAAGCCGTTCTTAACTTTAATCGGGACATACAGCAATCAGACAGATATTTTATATAATCTCATGTGCGCAATCACGTGTTCTTGCTATATGCCAATTTCCAGCCGTTCTTACATGACGCAGACAGAAAAAAATTAAAAAAGGTAGATTTAAAATTAAAAGTATATAAGAAAGTAATTATATTTTTAGGATGCCCCGGTAATGCTTTCTCATTTTTCTTTATACTTGTGCGTTTCGTCTGATGAGTGAGATGCCGGAAGCTTAATCCCCTTACTTATTTACTTATTTCCTTTGTCCTGCAGGTTAACAACGCATCTGTAACCTGTCTCGTTGCGGATGTCTATGGCTAGCGATGTTCACTTTACAACAGGTTAACCGCTCGCTCGTTTGCCATCCTCTTTAATAAAACCACGTGGAAAACCAGATTGGCAAATGATCAGCTAATGTCAAGATGTTTTATTAACGCCCATTCTTTTTGCTAATAAATTTCCTACATAAAATCACTTTCTAAAATAAAAAAGACTCATGTAGTACTAAATTATTACCACCCAATCAATTATTTTCGGTAATTTGTTTAAACTGTTTGATGTACCAAATCCCGATAATTTGAAGAGCGCGTGATTACATGCCTATAATGGCAGTGTAAGACTTAAAAAGATTAACTTAAAAGTGACTGTTGTCGCCTAAATCAGAAAAGTACAGTTCGATCGATCGTACATGCGAAATGTATGAAAGAGGAACGATTGATAACAGAAATTTATGCTGTGAAACCAAGTGGCAGGATTTTTGGTGTCGTCCTTAAATGTACTAAACTAAATTGGTGATATAATATATTAAAGAAAAGCGCTCTGTTACAGTAACCGACTATGATTAAGGTGTAGAAATATTCAGAGAGTTTTGCTAGAAACGTGCCCAAATTTTAAACCTCATTTACTTATTATTTTAGGTAAGCCAAGAAAGATCAAACTATTAAAAATTAATAAACATAAGTTATTAATAAGTTATTGTAAGCAGCTTAGTGTTACTTCAATTGCAGTGGTAAACAATTATGCGTCAGTTGAACAACAAGAACAAAATAACATCATTTGACAAAACAACGACAGTTAATAAAACTGTTACTAGAGATATGAAAGTAAATAATGAAATATGTAAACTATAACTTTATTAACGTAAAGTTAACACGAGCCTATCTAATTGATAAATAATGTAGTAATTTAGTGACTCGCAATAGGGCTTCATTTTTTTCCATAGAGAGAGACCATATTATATGTTAATTTATAGAAATATGTCACTGAAAGACTGATAATTTGAGGAAGGATATCAATGCAGATTTATTAGTGTTTTTGTTGGACACAGAAGATAGATAAAGAAGGCTATAAGGGAAAAGAAGAAGAACAAAGTTTAAAATTATACTATCTATATTTATATCTTTGTGGCTGGTAGCTGTTCCTTGACGGCATCTACAGTTTTAAAGATCTTGACGTGTAAGAACACACAGAGCGACTTCATTATTTTTTGCAGTTTCTCTAGGGCTCCTTCTATCGCCTTGGTTCGGGCCATTACTATATTATTATATTACCGGATTGTAAGGCTTTTAGATCATTTCGATCGACATTTCGTAGATCATTCACGTCCAATGACACTCAAAAGACGGATTTGATTTGGACTATTTAATGACGGAGGGTGCTAGAGGGGATCGAAGCAAGGTTCGGTTAAATTTTTTTATTACAATTACATTATTATTATTGTATTACAAGATTGTCTGCAAACTTACTAGTTGGTGCGCCACATTATCTGGAATATGTTATAATTAGTAATAGTTATCAGCCCAGTGTTTATGTACTAAGTAACGTCAAGTTCATATAAATACCAGTGTGTATCGTTTACAGTGCATTTTATATGGCATCGGCCACATCACAACATGGGTTCTCTGGTTAGTTTGTTTTATCGGATTTTTTTCAATTAAATAATTCTCGTATAATTAAGATTTTTATAACAAATAAATGGTTGTGAAATAGCGGTCACGGTATATGTCGACACAGCATAGGTACGCTTCTCACAAGATGGACTTACGATCTAGTCAAGGTTGACTTTTTTTTGAGACTGATTTGCCACTGTTTGCTTTGAGGAGGCATTTACAGCTACACCGGGCTTGAGGCGGCAGAGCGCTGAAGATGCCTACTAGCCTAAACTTCCTACGGGCCTAGGGAGCCTCGGCTCGGGTGTTATTTTATTATCATTACCGGATTGAGAGGCCGCCGAGCTCTTAGTTTGCTTGGACGAACTCTCCATGGAGTGACTAAGCACAAGGGCACCCGAGAATACAATACGCATTTAGCATTTAGCATACCGATTCGAGGGTGCCCGAAAGGGCCGAGCCTCGGCTCGATCGGAAGCTATTGTCTGATCGCAGTTATTATTACAGCTAACATTACTACCACTTCGGAAAGCGTTAGCGCTGGAAGAAGAAGTGGCGAAAGAACCTCTAGCAACGATTCTATCATCAGTGTGTGAGAAAACCCTGGCTGCTATGATCCCGTATCGTGAATAATATGGCCGTCCTTGCCGGGGAGGACGGTGTGTTCTGTTTCTGTTTTCGAAGTTTCTGAGTCTTCACTAGAGCAATATTCATCTCGTCATCAAGGACGTGCCTAGGTCTACGATAGTCATGGCGGAATTTACCGAGCGCGATTGGGTTGTAGGTGGCGGAACGCGACGCCAAATTCATGTGATAGGCAGCTCTAAGTCTACGTATAAGACGATATAACGCAAGAATCATGGCCTTGTGGCCCTGAACAGAAATCTATTCTGAAGCACCTGAAGCCGGTGTATTTTTAGGGGCTATGTGCGCGAATACCTGGCTAGCATACGTCATAACGGGACGCACTACTGCTTTATAGAGTGTCACATTGTTTCGAAGGATATTTTACTCTTTATACTCGAGGCTGTCAGCCAACACTTGGCTTTCTCTTCTTCGAGCATCCTCCTCCTCAGCGTGTATATGACCGTCCACTGCTGGACATAGGCCTCCCCTATTGATCGCATCATTGGGGGGAAACGTGCCATAATCGCCACGCTTTGCAGGCGGGTTGGCGATCCGTGTTCCGATGTTCCACAGTACTAAGGACGCTGCTGCCCGTTCTCCGATGATCTTTACGTTTAGACTCAAGGCAAACAGACATGTTCATGCACACAAATGTTTGTCCTGTGTGGGAAATCAAACCCACGACCTGCGGCGTGAAAGCAACTATCTTACCACTGCGCCAACCGGTCAGTCGAGCATAATCATCACGACCAAATATGCATAATATATGGGCGTGATGATTGAGATTGAGAGTGGGGGCATTGTCCCATGAGTGTCACCTTTAAGTGATTTGGGGAGTCGTCAGAAGGCTAAGTATCCCACCATTTGTTTCGGATAGCCAGTACGCGCGCTTTGACTTCGCGCTGTAGTATACTTATGTAGCTGCTTCCTATTCAAATCGGTGGGATACATATCGCTGGCTCGGGTAACCGCGTTCTTACGTCTCAACAAGTCTCTGCCATTTGGTGGTAGCGTCCAGCGATGGTTATCCGTCTCAGGACTCTGCTTTGTGGCATTGTGAAAGAGCCGATCGTGACGCCCGTATCATATATCGAATATAAGTGCAGTAAATTGAAGTCAAGTAGGTCCAACAGCGAGTCGAGCGTTTGATGGTTACTAATTTTGGTTGAATTCCATCGAATGTGTGAAGGTTGTTGGATGGCACCGGGTACTTAAGGGGCGAGGCGCAAGGGCCACGCTTTTGTAATGTTTAATTATAGAGTTTAGAGTTTTAGTTTATTTTGTGGTATACAACTACGCTTAAATAATGGCTGAGTAAGGTGTTAATTGTAAAATTATGTATTTATTTTGAATTAAATAACTTAAACATAATTTCATCTCTCTCTGTTGCATTGATAAATACTTCCAATAAACTTACAATCTACGAGTATGTTATGCAGATACTTATCGCCGTGATATTAAGTTTGGCCTGTAAGATGGCTGACGCTCATCCACCATCGCCGCAAGCTAAAGACATGTAAGTCATAAGTTATAACTTAGGCCTTTCGCAATACAACTGCCTACTTAACTGTCTACTCCATTTTTGCCATCGTGATTTTTTTAACTTTATAAATCATATATTTTATTATGTCTCCGTACTTTAATTTCTTTGAACAAACAGTTCGCATATTATCGGACAGATATTGCCCCCGTGATTGCTCAGGGAGTTGATATTTTATTATTTACTAGCCGTTGCCCACTTCGTGAGCATTCATTGTTTATTTATTTGGCTGGAAATTTTTGCAACTTTATTTCATAATATATTGATTTGAAATGAAATTTTATAATTTCATACGTTGTATTTATTGATATAAGCATGGTACCTTGTAACTAATAATAACAGTAATGTCACAACAGATATATAAATGGAGATTATATTTTTCTATAACAACGTAGGGAACAATTTTTTTCCCATAAAATATAAATCAAGCTACCTAAGTCAAAAGAAAATCTTTTAAAATAATTAAAATTTCAATGAAATTTCAATGTGTGTTAAATATTATATGATTCAAATTTTAGACACGGGGTGGAAGAGAGGGTCTAGAATAAGTTACCGTTTCCCATTCAGTGTATTATATTACAAATGGGTATAAGCCGTTTGCCGTACCTTAGCATCTAACTCGAGACTTGACCCCTATTTGCGGGAGAAGGGTCTACTCTTCCGAGGATAGGTTTTAAAAGAAAAAAAAAAGGAAGCGATGGGAGGGGAATTAGCAAATTGTAGGTTGTTAAGGCGGTGGCGCGGCGCATGAGCACACGAATTATGAAAAACATTAAGTCTCACGGATGAAGACATTGCAAATGGACTGACTTCAAGAATCGATGGAATTGATACCTTAAAATCAGTTTAAAAACAAAACGATTGCCCTCCTAAGGTGTGACTTATTACAGACGATTTGCTACAAAGTGACGAAAAACGTCGCATGGTTAGTGATATATCACAACTTTTTTGCAGTGTTGAGGACAATCGTCTTTTGGGAACTAAGAGTACCAATTCCAATGCTTAATGTTTTTTTTTTATTATTGTTTACCGTTCATACGACGCGCCGCCACTGCATCGCCCGTCTGGCTTCTCTCTTACTCCTACGCTGTGCAATGTATCTTTGCAGGTATGTGGTTCGCGCAACGGTGTATCAAGTGGGTATCATAACCAATAAAACGGATGGCAAAATGGAGAAACAACAGTAAGTAATTTTTATCTTGTACTTAGCTGATGTAGGTGTTTTAATTTTCGTTTTCTGTTATACAATATTTCGTCTCTTATTTTCATGGTGGTGCTTAGAGTTGGTAGGCATGTCTTCAGTAGCGGAAATACAACATTCTTAACCAAGTCACTTCTAAAAAAACGAGTTTTAGACAGTTGTGGAAATAGCCGCCGATGTAAGTATTCGATTGTGACGGTGGCTAGATAATGTTATTGGATTGTGTAACACAACTGGTTGGTTACTGCGTACTGGTTGTGGGACACACCAGCTTCATCATTCCGCCGGTTTCTCTCCCATTCTCCACCAAACCAGAAGAACATATTAATGCTAGCTAACCGTGTGTACTGCGGGCGAGGGAAGCCGCGGGACACAGATTGTATAAAAATATCTTAAATAGGTGTTTATCAAATATAGTTTTGTTGCATTTGATACTTCGAACTGTGAATGAATCGTTTTGTTCACAATTTGGCATCTGCTAATATTATGGCTAGAGAGATTGCAAAATGTATATATGTAAAAATCTGTAGATTATTGGTTAATCCATACAATAATTTATTTTGTTAGGAATAAAACTATAAATGTTCCATGGCTTGATTTCTGAATCTCCTCTAGAACTTATTATTTATTATAATTACTACCATATGCTTTAGGTCATCATAGGCCATTTTGGTCAGATGTTAAAAGCAGCGATATGGATGTGAACCATCAGAAATGGAATTCATGTTAGTGTGTTAGTGTGTTAGATAATTGTAATATCTATTACTGAAATACGACTATATTCATATCGTTCATATCTGTTTGAGGTTATTTTTTCATGTTTAAAATGTTGGGTACCAATGATGATGTATCAATGTTGTTTCTAATTTTAACACTTCAACAGTTGTAAAGTTTTTATAATGAGAGTATTTATTGAAGCCGGAGGTTGTTTTCAAACAATTAGTTGTCTTGTTGGCACTGTGCCATCTATTAGGAAAACTACGAAATATGTTCTAATATTATTTCTTATAAATATGTGTGTAAAATTTCGTTCTTGTTATAAAACTGAAAGTGGAATGCTTTGTCTTAAGTTTTTTTTTTCTATTTGTGCAGAGGGCACCAAGAGGCGATCACATTTTACAATCACAACGGTTCCGGTATTGATCTGAGTGGTATAGGCAATCCGGTGGTAACAAACGTTACAGCGCAGAGTATTGTTGGTTTATCACCGGTGGATAATAACAACCAAACACGCGTGTTACCATGGAAAGCTCTAGAAAAATTAACATCTACACAAACTACAAATGCTTCTGGTATGTTTAATTCAAATTACAGTTCTATATAAATTGCTATTATTTTTTGAAAGGCGTAATGGTTTTGGAAAAGAAATATTGTAGTACATTTTAAACACCACTGAGGTACAGAGATAAAAATAGATAGCAGTTACTACATTTTTAGGGGCTTACTAACATTATAACAAGGGTGACCAACCCTAACCAAAGAATCATAAGTTATAAGCATATTTTTAAGTTGAAAAAAGCAAAAGGTTTTACACGTTTGGGCCGCCTCTCGGCTGCGGCACAACCACGGTACTTCCGCTTTTCGTAACATAACTGAAGTACCATAACCCTCATCCTTTAACTCTATTCCTTTTATTCTATTTGTGTTGCGTTTTGTGTAATATCACCGGAATTGTGACGCCACATGGACGGCGCAGCAGCGTCGCAGCGCATAAAGGGTGAATAATAAAAAACAGCGAGTCGTCATCTACGCCATTGGGATCGATACTCTAAGTCTTATAGGCTATGATTTGCAACTAAAAAGACGATTGACCGTGGCAACACAAGCAAATTGTGACATATCACGGATGATTCGCCGCAAACTGACGCAAGCATCTACAATACCAGTTATATGTCACATCATGTTAGCGCTGCGATGGATAATCGTATCGTCTTTTTGCAATAAATTTAATTATTCGCCATTTATACGCCGCGCCGCCGCAGCACCGCTCATGTGGCATCTTACGAAATTGTACTTACCTATATAGAATTCATGTGTATGACATCAAATTCGATAATCTGAGCTATTTTTAACCGACTTGAAAAACGAAGGAATTCTCAATTCAATCGTTTTTATGAAATGAAATTTTTTTATGTTATCGCCTCAAAAATCTAATTAAATCGTATTTACTTAATATTTTCTTACCATCTTAAACACCTTAAAATCAAATATTTTAACATTTCTATGTTTTGTTATTTGTTAATATTTTTATGAAATGGAGTTGATGCAAGGAATCGTGCTGTATCACCAAAAGTATTATTTTGTTTCTTTAGTTTAAATAATCAAACTCTTTCACAGATGATGAGCAGCAGCCTACCAAGTTAAAACTGTGGAAGTCTAAACGGGATGTCAGCGGCGTCCCCGTGAAGATAGTCAAGGGGACGGCGACGATTCCGGCTGGAGACGGGATACAATCCCTGTCACTCCCGCCTCTCGTCATCTTGAATAATAATCTCTCGCATATTCCTGTACCAATACCAAATACATCCATAGTCCGTTATGCAAAGATTAATACTATAGTGAAAACTAATTGAATCTTGTATAGAATTGTAGCATATGAAGGGTTGTACAAATATAGTAAAGGGAAAATTTAGCAAATTGTAATAAATCAAATATGTTTTGTTAGTTGTATTGTGCTTTTATTTTGTCAAGAAAACCGTTAACTGGTGTAAAGCCATATTTTAAAAGGTAACAATTGTTATTCGGCAACAACCAGCACAGAAGATGTAAGCAGCCCAACATTAGACTCGAGTTCAATGGGTATTCCAATCTGTGCGTAGTTGCAGATCTGCTGCTGATCAAATGCACCACCAATTTTGTTTTCGCACATAACTTATGTAGTATATCATTAGCAAAAAACAAAAACTTATAAAAAGCAAATAAATCAATTTAAAAATATTCGGCAACTTTTAATGTTTTAGAAGATAAAGTTTGCCGTGAGCAAGATTAGGGGATTTTGTTCTAGTTATTACTTAAGTGAAAGTTTTTTCATACTGAATATACATCCGTGACTACATAGCTATGGACATACGTATGAATAGACAGATGCGTTTTATGTAACTGTAAATAAGGACACAACATTATTCTTTCACATAATACAATTGCAGCCGATATGATTGCATCTAAAGTGCAAATCATCTACGAATCTTCTTTGTTCATTTTAATGGCATTAATACAGTGGGAACATGATTTGTAGAAAACGATTAGGAACGGAAATAAACACTTATGCGTAATGATATTGCATTGCATGTTGAAACACTGTGAACGTTGTTAATGAGATTGAGAAAATGATCTCATTAGAAATACTGGTTTAGTAGTTAGTAGTACAAAAATAAATTAATGAAATAACCGTCCGTCTGTGACACAGAGGGCTAGGCGGACGGATTTCCATTCCCGCTTCTTATACAATTGTATATCTACGCGTGCGTGCTCGTTGGTTACATTACGGGTAATAAATGCCGCCATCGCCTTTCTTTAGTTTGCAATCTGGTCGGTATACGTTCGCTCAAGACGACCCCTACCAAACCTGCCACCTTATATAGCAATATAGTAACAGTTATATGACAAACATTAACATAAAAACATGTGATCTCGTTTCTCTGTCTACAGTCGTCAATAATCGAACATTAAATGTACCAGAGTTTCTTTTCGAAACTTTTATATTTTTGAACTGTTTTAACAATTTATGTTCGAATTTATAGAGTACTGACATTTTTTCTATTTCAAATATGATTATAAGTCGTGACAATTCCAATTAAAAAAAAAATAAAAAACAAAGAGAAAGGCGATATAAGTAGATCTAGTCACCGATGAGCATACATACATATGCGAAGATTTATGGATGTAGAAAAAACGAGAGAGATGTACCAAGATCGAGCCAAGTAATAATCTGTAACCTCTGCCTACCCGTATGTGTTACGGACTTGAATGTTATGTGTATGTGTATAATACAAACGCAATACCCTATTATTACTCATGCGTTGCGTGTTGCAAGTAATGTTTCTAGTAAAGTGATCTAAATATACATTCATACAATAGTTTTATCGATCGTACAGTTTGCGTGTAATCTTCATCAATATAAAAATAATACATATAAAGAACCGTTTTGTTTTAAAATGATGCTTACATTCCTTATAATGTAGTTATTACTCGTCCAAGGCCACTCATTGCACCTTTTTATGGCTTGTAAGAAATAAATCGTCAAAGTTGTTATTCAGTACAACTACAATGCGTCACTTTATTCTACATATAATTTTGTTAATGTAGTTTTGTAACTCATTTGCCACTAAGGGTGCAGAGGACACCTAGCAGAGACGATAGCCTAAGCCTCGTTAAGAATAACTTAGCTCTGGCGCTGCAGCTTGGGCCGTTATTTTATTGATGTTCTCCTTCCGAGCCTTGCCTTCTTCTTTACGATTTGTGTGAATATATTTGCGTAAATTAAAAAAAATAATATTGATATCTTTTTCTTGAATTCGTTTTATAAATCTTTTTATTGTTGATAAATATGTTTTGATAAGTTCATCTGCAAGTTGTCCCTCCCGCCTTCATTATTCTCAAATAAACTTCCATGCGGTGACAAGCGAGCATCTCGACCTATACAATGCTTTTGTTGTTTTTATTGTTTCACTGAGGTGGGTAAACAATAATGGCAGACAAGAATCATATTATTGTCAGCCAGTGTATTAATGCAGTTGTTGACGTACACTTATTAATTATCAGTGAACAGGTATATTTTTTTGTTGAAATATACAAGTTTGTCTACTTAAGAAAATGAAACACCATGGAATGGGGACTATACAATGCACATCGCACACTTCTTTTTTTAATCAAGTTACAAAAATTTCCATCTAGCAACCTACAAAAAGAATGTCTGTGAAGCCGCAAGGAACAGGGAATTATAAATAAAATAATAATGTGAAATTATTTACTTGTTTACCCATGTATCCCAAATTCCAACTGTGATGTCTCGGACTGGGGTCGACTGGGCTTGTCCAATTCAACCCCAAAAAGACACAGATTTACGCGTTTACCGCTAAGAACCCTTTGTCGTAAATCTTCATTTCGAGAGCGTACCCCTGGTTGCCTCAACCAGTATTAGTATTCTCGGCGTTGACATATCGATTGACATTCAGTTTCGTGGTCACCTGGAAGACAAGGCTAAGCTGACCTCCAAAAAGCTAGATGTGCTCAGTAGATTGGAGCATAATTCCAGCCAGGCCACCGCCTTCAGCTGCATAAGGTGCAAGTGCGGCCTCATACGGAATACTGCTCGCATCTCTGAGCTGGAGCCCCACAATATCAGCTTCTTCCATTTGACCGTGTACAACGGAGAGCGAATCGAATCCTCAACGACCGAGCTCTTACTCGGCTTGACCCTTTGGCCTTGCGAAGGGACGTCAGTTCCCTTTGCATATTTTATCGCATTTAGCATGGGGAGTATTCCGGAGAATTGTTGGAACAATTGATGCCGCGGAGTTCCGTCATCGCACGACTCGACAGAGCGCCAAATACCTTCCACATCACTTTGATGGTTGGCATTCCACAACTATACGGTTCTCGTGAAACTTCCTGCCTCGTATAGCCGCGTTGTGGAATGATCTGTCCTCAGCGGTATTTCCAAACCAATACGACTTAGGGTCCATCAAGAAGGGAGCGTATATTTTCCTTAAAGGTCGGCAACGCATTTGCAGTTTCTCTGGTGTTGCGAATGTCCATGGGCGTCGTGATCGCTTATTACTGGGCGATCCGTTGCTCGTTTGCAACCTTTTCATATATCCACCTCAGCCTATGATCGTCCACTGCTGGACATAGGCCTCCCCCATTGATAATATCATTGGGGGGAAATGTGCCAT
>DWLR01003508.1:0-13417 GCA_018246295.1 Papilio alexanor hazarajatica
AGTATAGACGGTAAAAAATGCAAAGAGACGCGACGTCTCTTCGCAATGCCAGAGGATCAAGCCGATCAGTAAGAGCTATATGTATTACCAGCATAAGTTTCTTTGCTAGCGCGCCGCCTACCGTTGGGTCTGTATCACTTGCCCCAGCTATATATGTACATCTCGACGATATATTCAACATGATCGTGATGCCGTCTAGTTCATCAACATCTACCAAAAATGTTAAATCAGACGTCTAATGGGAAATATATAAAAGTGTAATATTAATTTGAAGGACCGGTTGGCGCGGTTGGTAAGATGCTTGCCTTTCACGTCTCAGGTCGTGGGTTCGATTCCCACCCAGGACAAACATTTGTGTGCGTGAACATGTCCGTTTGTCTTGTCTCTGGATGTAAAGACCACGAGAGGATGAGCTGCAGCGTCCTTTTCTTAGTACGGTGGAACATACTGCGATCGCGAACCCGCCTGCCAAGCGTGGCGATTATGGCACATTTCCCCTCAATGATGTGATCAATGGGGGGACCTATGTCCAGCAGTGGACGATCATAGGCTGAGGTAGTGGAGGTGGATTAAAAATACAAAATAATAAATAAAATGTAAGATATTACAAAATAATAAAATACAATATAATATAAACTAATTAATTAATCTAATTAGTTTATATTAATATAATATAAACTAATTAATTAATATCTGCTTACTCACGTTTTGATTGTCCGGTGACGGCACCGAATGGACAATCAAAACGTGAGTAAGCCGATATTAATTAATTAATTTATGATAATGCCTCGCGAAAGATTACACATTAAACAATTTAATTACAATATAATAAAAATAAAATATAACAAATTATTAAAAAAAAAATTACAAAGCGATAAATTATTAAAAAAAAAACAATGAAATTCGCCAGAGTGTTGAGAGTTTTTTGGCGAAAATTGCACTCTATCTGAGTGCAATTTAATTCTAATTTAAGTTATAATGTGATAATTAAATTTAATAAATATATAAGCAAGTGATTAACAACTTTGTGCACTTAATTTAAGTAATAAATTAAATTTATAAGATATGATATTATAATTTATACTTATACTTACATGTTTCATGGACGATCTTAATTTCTAAGTCTAAAAGATCTTAATTCGTAAGAAATAAAATCGGTTTTCGATTTGCACACGACGACACACGTACGACACGAGTACGAATGGGGACTACGAGTCAGCTAAAACTATTTATTACCTGTTAGAATAGCGCCTGCGAGTATCGAGTACAAAAGCGTATACGAAACCAGACTCATAAATATTTATATACTTCTAATTACTCGATAAGCCTTCATTTGGTTTTATGATACTTAGTATTTAGGATTATCAAGTGAAACCTAGCATAAGCCTAACAAAACATATTCCAGTATGTACATACGTCCCACCTACTCTGCGCACTTACCACTGCGCCAACCGGTTAGTCGGTTTTTTTCTAATATTGTTATTTGTTGCATTTTAGTCGTTCGTACGACGATGCCTTCGGATGTATTTTTAAGAATTCACCGAAGCACTCTCGCCCATTACTCAAAGGTATATTGTAAAACCCAAGGACAGCTCTCTCCCGGTTCTTTTACATGCACAAAAACATACGTAAACTCGTTCGTCGGGTAAGGGTGCTCTTAACGCCGCTATTGAGAGCACATACGAACCAGTCTGGTTCACTTTCACAACATGAATTTCTCACGTCGATCTCCTTTTATTCATCCTATAAACAAACCGAGTTAACAATGAGGAAAAAATATTTCTATCAAAACTCATTTCAATCAACTAAGTATACTCATTTATGTTCTTCAAATTCCTTAAGCTTAGATGCGTTTCCTTTCATTTTAAATTATATGTTGTTAGAGACTGCCTATTAATATAAACGTTGAAGATGTTATTTTTTGAATTAATACAATTCGATTCTCAGGCCTTTTTTATTTATATAAGAAGGTGGCAAACGAGCAAGCGGTCATCCAAGTAAATGCTACCCATAGGCATCTGCAACAAGCAGATTTATTTAATTGACAGTGGAGGGGATAGACAGAAAAATTGACATTTCCATCTCCTATTCACCCCTTCCACCTTAAACCCTCTTTCCCTACCCATCCTTTCCCTATCAGAAAAGGGTGGGAAATGGAAGAGGATAAAAATTAGGCCTCCGACACCTTACTTATCGGAGGAAATGCATAATACTTCTACTTCAGACTTCTGTGAGATTTGCTAGTCGTATTTTCAAAAATCTGCTGCAGATTTTTTTTAACCTCAGCTCTATCACGTTACATTTGAGTATGCCACAATGTAGTAGTAGGTACCTTTTAGACTGAGTACAATAAAAATGATGACTGGTTTGTTTTACCAAGTATCAGTGGGAAATTTCGGGTGGTGATTCTGGTATCCGATTTCTCCTGAAGTGGGCGGGACAACAACGAGCTTAAGAAACACTAATTAAAGTATTTAGAGTACTTTTCCTGGCGTTAAGGTCAAATACTTCCACCCCTGTATGTATTTATGTACGCCGACATATAACTTTATATGTTATGATGTTATGTACACATACCTATCATACGCTCTGGTCTTTTGATTGGATGACAATGCTTTATGAAGTCTGACAAAGTTGTATAAAACAACTAATTTGAATGAAAGCATTGTCTAAAAGGCCGAAAGGTTCTGGAATGGCGGCCACGCACAGGTCACAGCGTGGGCAGGCCTCCCACCAGATGGACAAACGATCTGGTCAACGTTGCGGGAGTGTACTGGATGAGAGTGACGGAGGACGGATCTTTGTGACGATCAATGGGGGAGGCCTACGTCCAGCAGTGAACGACCATAGACTGAGATTATGATGTAGTTGTCTAAAAAAATAATTTTGTTTTGGTACTAATGACTTAATATTTTTAAGGTCGTTTGATAACTTACACATCGGGCAAGGAGGTATTTTTGTATAAAGGGTATACATTTTACAAGAGATACCCGGTAAAATCACAGGCGACGCGGTGGGCTTGTACGAGGTCCCTTACTTGCACGACATATCTTCATTTAGACGAAGATCTTAACATAACTAAATTCTCCGAAAAGGGACATACGCATCCGCCGCCGTCACTTTATAAAACCACAGATGGGACGTATGTAAAAGTCTCTAATTAGCTCGCTTAAGGTTGTCGCTCATTAGACGTGCGTTACCGGAGCACTGCGATGACAAAAAGGGGAGATTCTGTCTCTCCTGGATCGTGCTGAGGTCTCCAATGTGTTTCTTTGGAGATCTCGAAACCGTCTCTCGTCGCACTAGAGGATTGCCACTGAGGGGGTTTAAGTGGACAAAATCCCACATAATCGTGCCCTTCCCCCATAGGACAGCATCTTGATAAGGTTTCCTCCACAACCAAAATAAAAGACGGTGGATACCGCGCGGTCGCCGCGGCGAGGCGTTGTCGGGCTGGTCTAATGAGCGATCGATAACCTTGAAGATTACTTTTTATCTAAATTTGCTGAATAATATTATAATAATCAATTATTATGTTCTAACATTTTAAAAGAATAAATTAATATTTTAATTTGAGACTGTCACTTCTTCTACCTTAGTCCTTTCAATTATTGACAGAGTACGGGTTTAGTGTTATTGTTGATGCATGTTATTGTACACGCGTTGTACGTATGGGCACTACTCCTTTTCCGTAATGTTACTTGTTCCTCCCTCGATATTAAAGTTTTAGTGGTCCAAATAAAGTACTACGTAAATATGACCGATTTTTTTTTACCGAACGGTAATTTTTATTTTGTAATCGCTTTTCCACATAATTTCCATTCATTCCAACTTGATTTATAAAAAATGTGTTTTGTTTAATTTTTATATGTGGCTTGTTTAATTTTTAGGAGATTTGATCGCTCTGGCTAATGGGAGGAAATTGATAATGTTTAAAAAGCATACATATTACAACATCGGTCAGTCAAAGGGCAGTTTCAGATGGAACTGTACAGTGAAACCTTGCAGGTCCTATCTCCTTGTGTCGGCTAACTTGGACATAGAGAAAGCTGTAGAGAAACACAATCATGCGCCTCCGAAGTATAAAATAATGGCTAGAGGAAAGAACGTCGATATTAATTGTTTATCAAAAAAGAAAAGTGCATAATGTTTTCAGTTATCAGATTTGAAATTATATAATATTTTAAGTCGTTAATATATATAAATATATGCTCGAATGTGTGAATATTTTAATTTTCAAGGCTTCCTGATATTTTCTTGGTATATTTTTAAATTTTTTGTACAACATACTTAATTACTCTTACTAGAAAGAATTATTAAGTAAGTTTCCTTTTGTGCATTTGTAAATCATAATGGAATCCCAAAAAAGCATATTTCTGTAGCTTATTGCTTTATCTTTATTCTTTTAATGACTGTAACAGTGTTTTTTTTTTGTAAAATTTTCAGTAAATATTTTCATGACCGCACGTGGGAAGGAACGACTGATCTACCAAAATTTCACGTACTACAAACAGAGTAGAACGCGAAGCGGCTTCAGATGGGGCTGCACGAAGAACAGATGGCACAAATGCAAGGCGTATCTCCATCTGGCTGATGATATGACCATCGTAAGGAGTAACATGGAACACACCCATAGCCCCTTCGGCACACCGTCTAGAAAGCAAGTGCACTGATTAATGAACTAGTAAATAATATGTACAGCTTACACAAAATGCATTTATTTAAAATTAAAACCGAAGAATGTTTTACAAAGATTTCTGGTGAATTTATAGAAGATGAATTTAATTTTATCATAACCACAATTATTATTGGCGTTTCACAATCTAAACAACCATGCTTCACGTGTAAATATGCGCGCGCGCAAGAGAGTTGTAGTAATATTAAAATTTAATTATTTAGGAAGCACAGTGTCGTAAAAGAAAGTTTTAACCGAAGTTATGTGACACGAAAGGAGAAAAAAAATAATCGAATGCGATATTTGAAAAGTATCAAAGTTCTTCAACATCTTAACAAGCAGATATTTTCACCGAGATGCGATCTAAAGATACATTTTGATATTAAACTAATTTTATCGATTCATCATCATCTCAGCTGCGAACGTATTTATATTGCCAACAAGATCGGTCCTAAGTCGCCCTAATCCAGTGCACTCCCGCAACCTTGACCAGATCATCGGCCCATCTTACATTATTCCTGATGCGATCTTGCACAGACTCCGAGCATTTCCCTCTCCATTGCCCTTTGAGTGACTTTGGCTAAATAATAGGAGTAAATATAAGAAATCGTTATGTGAAGTCTAAGTCAATACCGTCTCTCCGATGCATTTACCAATATTTTTCTATATGTTTAGACGTTTAAAGCCAGAATTAGGTTTTCAATGAGTAGATTTCGCATAAATTAAAAATTATCAAACCTCACCAAAACCTTTGTTATATATCTATTTTCTTGTTAAGATAAAATTTTGAACGTTGTTGAGGTCGTAGGGCAATAAAAGATGTTAGAGATAATAAAATGTTGCAGGTTGATTCGGCACCGTTCTATTTTTGTGGCATTTTACTTGTGAGTTGATAAATTTGTCATACGTTACCGGTATTATTTAAAAATGTAGATATTAATTAAACATAATATATATACCTAATACCTAAGTTTATATACCTAAGTTACGTTCTAGTCTGTTGTAGAATTTTATTAAATTAATTTATGTATTTTTGCAAATAGTAGAAAGGCCTCTGATATCCGAAATGTTGTATAATTTTTGATTTACAATCAAACATGTTTTCAATTTTTGGTGAAATTATTTTAGCTACGTACATTTTATCCACCGTCGGATTTTATCAAAGTTTGTACTTAGTTTCGCATTGCGAGTATTTTACAATTAGTGACAAATTATTTTCTGTTTTTTTTTTCACTGCAAATATCATATTTAGTTTTAAATTTATTTCAGTAAATGTACCTTCAAATACGTTTCGAAATTCATCGCCTTTTTAGTTTTGCAAACATAAAGATACACTGAACTGATTTTTATATCTATGTGATATATTTATATGATAAGCAGAAGTGCTATTTTTGTTATGTTCTAGCGTCAAAAGAAATTGTTTATTTTAGTTTATTTTATTCTAGTGTATGTAATAATATGTTTAATGATGATTTGTTAATGAATTGATCTCATGATGGTGAAACAGCACTAGTACAAATTGATTTTTATGTTTGTCATTAAATGTCATTTGGAATTAAAGTTACTTTGTGTGAGTATTATTTAACTTTAAAATTAATTTATTTACTGTTGAAATATAAATAAGTGGAAGCTTTCGATTTGTTTGTTACTCAAACTACATAGACACAAAACACAGTAAAGTACGCAGCTTTAGAAGCTATTTTTAAGTATCACTTAAAAATAACTCCTAAAGCTATCAATTATATTATTCAATCTTATATGGAAAGGATGGGGGGGGGGGGGGGTAAGGAAAAGGAACAATCCGTTTTTCTATTTGTCCCCTCCTCTGTTCATTAAAAACAGGCAACGTTCCACAACACAGTAGTTTCTTTTCGTATTCCACTTCTACAAAAAATACCAACGTGAGAAAGCTAGACTTCTGCGTTTCGTTACATGAGTGTCCACCAAACGATAGATGACCAATTATCTATCGTTAGGCCATCAATCATCTATCGTTAGGCTGAATAATAAAATGTTCACCATAGGCTTGGGTCTATGGTTAACATTTTTCTTTTCCTTTCCTTTCTAAGATTAGCGACACAAGTGTAACCCATCTATATTTAGCGAACGAATACAATTAGATAAGTAATTATAAATTAGGTAATCCATTTCGTTTGCCTTCTGCTTCCTCAAAAAAAATTGTACTCGCATCAATTACATAGATTTATATATAGTTTTTTATCATCAAATTCGGATTTTTTGAACTCAAATTCGAATTGTTGCAAATCAGATTTGGGAGTTTTGGGATATTTAAAAGACTGAATTATATGAGCGAAAGTTCTCATTTAATTTTAAAAAATGCTTATATTAATTTGTGAAATAATTTCTAATTTGTTCGATCTTAAAGCTAAAATCTTAATCTTCTATCTATACACTTTATCGACTATAGTGAAATGTATCAGTTCCTATATGCTCAGGCTAGACCTTTACATATCTTGCATTTAAATTCTACTTTGTAATTAATTTCTAGGTCTGTACATAACCCTATCGAAGGGCACTAGGCTTCTTATCTACAATCACTACTCGTTCTTCAAGAATCACCCTATGCGCCATGGATACAGGTACGCCTGGTTCAGTGTGGCTAAATCCCTCACCTCAGCTTCGACGACCGCTTCCTCTAAGCGCATTAGACCCACGATCATCCCCCCAGCAAGTTTATTCGGGTAAATTCTGGACATTATGTAAAATTATGATTCTCTGACGTATTTGTAATAAACCAACTAGATTTTTTTCTTTTTTTACACAAGAAAGTGGCAAACGAGCAAGCGGTCACCTAAGTCACCGCTACCCATAGGCATCTGCAACAACCATTTGCAAGTTGCAGATACGTCGCCTATCTTTAATAGACAGTGGAGAGAATAGATAGAAAAATTGACAATTCCTTCTGTTATTCATCCCCTTCCCAGACAAATCCTCTTTCCCTTACCTCCTTTTTCATAATTCAGAAATCTCATGCATAAAATTTTTATTTTCATTCGTTGTCGGCCTATATAATTTATCTTGTTTCTTTAATAAACATATGGAGAAAATTACATTATTTTTATAAGTGTATAATGTCCAAATTTTCCCCCACGTCTCGTTTCCCCATCAGTAGGCATCCCAGAAGTGAGACAGTAAATCAATCGACAACTCTCGCCTCACTCAGTTAATACCAATAACAAAACAGTCGAATTTCTTTTATGTACTAAATGATTATGCTAAGCTATAAGCTAATCAGGTGCATTCATATTTTTACTTTGTAATTACCCGAACGATCCAGAAGTAAGGAAAAGTTCTGCGCGCGTTTGTATGTATGTATGTATATATGTCCATTCCGGTGCGATTTTAAAGAGTTCTGTTCTCATTATTGTATCGTATTATAGTATCGCTACTGATTGACGACTGTAGTCGGTCTGGATTTTTGGTTCTCAAATTAACTACTGCTTGTTCTTTACAGCTACATACATAACGTTATCGAAGGGCACTAAACTTCTTATCTACGAATACTACTCGTTCTTCAAGAAGAGCATAATACGTGTCGGATACAGGTACACATGCTCCAGTGTGGCTAAGGGCTGCAAATCCTTTGTTCATGTCAGCTTCGACGACCGCATCCTCTACGCCCACTCGGCACACGATCATCCACCCAGCAAATTTATGCGGACGAACTCTGGCTATTATGTAAAATGTTGATTCTCTTATTTATCTTTTTAGACTGATGTTCCGTGAACTAAAAAAGAAAATTTTAATACAACACAAAGAAATTTAATATCTATCAAATTACACAAACAAACAAGAAAAAAAAAATACAACCAAGATGAACACATATACATTATAAACATACATAGTTTAGTGTATTGGGCGGTGCGGTGGCCATGTAATTACAATCTTTAATAAATCTAGAGTCTTGATTACTCCTAGATACTTTAGTTTCATTTATTCTGTCCGCTTTCAGTGAGATACCAAGAATAGCCAAAGTAGAGCTATTAAATAACAAAACGACACTGCTAAACATAATGAGCAACGCTACTAGGCGCAAATAGGATTCCTTTTCCGTGCTACGTTATTCTTCACTCCAGTACTTCGGGAACGCCGTTGATCATTCTCTGTAGCATCCCCTCCACTATATTTCACGACGTAAGATTTTGTGTGCACTGCATATGGTTGTCATCGAAAGTGGGTCTCGTTTTATTCCGAACTCTTATGGCTCCAACGGATAGCAGAACATTACACCCAGTTTTGTTTCTGACATATAACATATAGGCCGGTAAGGCCTATCGGACGTTGATTATTGAAAAAAGCATCAACAAACAATAACTAATAAAAAAACAACGATGCTTGAGTCTTTATTGATTTACTTGTTTTATATATAATTGTTTACTATCTTTGTTTTTCTTATGAAGCGACGCTTTAAATGTTTCAGCGACTTATATAACACTAACGAGAGGAACGAGGCTACTTATGCTTAGAGGATATACTTATTTTAAAAGTGGTAAAATTGGAAAAGGGGGCTCCCGTTACTCATGCTCGTCTTCCATGAAAGGCTGTAAGTCGTATGTCCACGTCAGCAAGGATGATATCATCATCAACGAATTCAATGAACATGACCATATACCCACTAAATACTGTAAAACTTTATCTGGAATGTACTTTAAAGTGTAAACTATAACGTTAATAAACATCTCTAAATGTGTGATTCATTTTTAAATCATTTAATTTGATTGCGTTTCGTGTTCACATTTGTTAGTAAATTGATTTTGTTAACGAATTGTTTAATTTAAAAATAAATAAATTATTTGTAATTTTTAATACACGATCACAATGTTTTCGCTGCCCACTTCTGAATACAGTGATACGAGTAATTTTGTAATGGTAAGATATATTTTGTACATACATATATTAGACGTGAATAATGGGCGAGAGTTATATATATGCACTCATGTCTAATCCAATGATGTGGACAGAGATTACGGATTTCTATTTAACACACTTCTGGCACATCTCTCGCGCTTAGTCTACACATACATACATACTTGTCAGTAATGCTCTTTCAATCTTAATCTCAATATGAATTTTTACATTCTTAATTATTTCTTAAACTACTCAAGTTTGACACTTCAATGAGTGTTTTGCTTTCCAGCAACTTATATAACTTTGGCAAAAGGAACGAAGCTCCTTATATACAATGATTACACGTATTATAAGTCGAAAGCACTTAGCAGCGGTGGATTTAGGCACATTTGTGTACAAAGAGGTTGCAGGGCGTTTGTACACGTCAATGCTTACGACTGGATCACGCGCTTGACCGAGGACCATGAACATCCTCCCTGCAAATATTTGAAGACGAAATCTGGAGTTTACATCAAATGGTAATTATTAAAATTTATATTCTTACAGTAGACTGACAAACAGGTCATCTGATGTGATGTGACTAACGATACTTATTTACATTTTGTTTATACTATAGGTGGAAAACGAGCGTTCACTTAGGTGGCCTCTACCCATAGACATCTAGACAGAAAAATGGACATTTGCTCCTCCCAACCATCCCCTTCCCTGTCAAATCCTCTTTCTCTTCCCATCCATTCCTACCAGGCAAGGGAAGAGGATATAAATTAGGCCTCAGATACCTCACTCATCAGACAAAACACAGAATATTGAATAACAATAATAATAATTTAATTGGTAATTATGCCGTTCTCTTTGAATTTTTAATGCTTGACCACACCTGAATCCCATAATTAAGAAAGATTAATTTTCTAATGACACCAATGTGAGTGAAATTAATAAAAAGTTCATCGGCTAGCTCTTCTTAAAAGCCGAAACTTTGTTTTGTTCCGAATATTTTTTTAACTATTATTGATAATGATGTACTCTATAAATGTATGTTATATGACATTTCAGTCACGGAAGCACTACTTAACTTATCGTCTGTAGATAATTTTTTTTCTTTCTTTAGTATTTTTTCCCTTTTTTGTGTGGTAAGAAAGTATACAAGAGTTTCATTTACGATAACAGTTGCAATGATAGTGTAATATGTTTTGGCAACAAGTTTTTGGCACATGTTATCTACCTATTATCGACATTTATATACGTGGAATCATATTACGAAAAAAATCAGCTAGGAAAATATGAAACGAACGCGTGCGAAGCCGCTGCCAAAAAATAATGTCTGTCGCGTGTGGGTTCTACGCACTTTTTGTACGAATCAGAAAATAAGCAAACTCCATCGATTTTTTTTATATTTATTAAACTGTCTTTTTTTTTCGATTCCCAGCTAACTTTGTGAAAAGAAAAATACCAACACTGACTGAAGATTGAAACTTTGAAATTGACTTTTTGATTCACAATTGAAACTGTCTACTGCGATCATCTGTAACCATTATGATAAATTAATATGTATTACTGAACACATTTTTTTTGGTATCGGTCTCCAGAAAAAACCCTGCTTCGGGGGGAAAGACTTATGTGAAACTTGACTCACTAAAACCTCTTCGGTGGCCACCATTGCAACTAGAAAGAGTTTTATCGTTTATGGGCGTGCAATATGTTGAATTTTCAATTTAAGCTCTAGATACATTAATAATTTTAGAAAGATCTGTTTGGTATTTATGTATAGTCTTTGGTTTATTATTAAAGTTTGTTACAGATTATCTAAATTGTATATTTTTCTTGAGTAAATTTTATTCTGGGTTAATATTAATTTCCTGAAGATAATTCTAAATGTTATTAATAATAAATACATTTTTATATTATTTTTATATAAAGAAGAACAGGTTAAAACACGGTGCGATCAATGACGTTGCTACTGCATTTTTGAAATTTAGGCTGCATTGTAACAAAATTGTTCTTTTTAATTATAGTTAAAATTAAAATAATATACTTATGTTAATTTATAGTTTCATTGTATTTTTTTTTTTTGCAAATGTATACAATATTTTTGGACAACAAAAATCGCGAAATGTATATATATTTCCGGACGGAGGGAGTACAAAATATCTTTATATTTGAATTGTATTTTTTAGCGAAATACATCACTCTAATGAAAGGAACGAAGCTTCTTATGTTCAAGGATTACGTGCATCACAGAAGTGGGCCAGTGCGTGAAGGCGGGCCGGTACACTTGTCCCAGAGTACGTAAGGGATGCAAAGCACACTTGCATATCAGCAAGGATGATGTCATCAAGTTTGAAGTGGCAGAACACAATCACAAACCGACCAAATACGCTCGAACCAAATCGGGATTGTACATGAAAATCTAAATTCGATTTTATCCTACTCATCCATGTTCGTTTGTTCATACAATCGATTGTGACCTTCTGTGTCTAATTGTTTTCCACCGATGACATTCCAAACTGGAGCATGTTTTATTTTAAATGAATTAAATTTTACACTAAAGGCAAAACCATCTGAGTTTTACTCAGAGATAAGTGCCACGACTTTTTCTCAGAACCAACATCTATAATTAGAGAAAACAAATGACAACTCATTTCATTCTTTCAGCGAAATACATCACGCTGACGAAGGGAACGAGGCTACTTCTGTTCAATGATTACACGTATTTCAAAAGCGGACCGGTGCGCGCGGGCGGGTCCCGGTACACTTGCCCCAGCGTGCACAAGGGCTGTAAAGCGTACTTGCACATCAGCAAGGATGACGTCATCACGTTAGCAGTAGTATAACACAATCACGAACCGGGAAAATATTTAAGAACTAAATCTGGATTGTACATGAAGATCTAAATCACAGTTTCAATTCATTATTGTGTCTATTGTATATGAATAAATAAGTAAATGATTTGTGGTAATGTTAATTCTGCCTGAATCGATTTCAATAATTCTATTGTCACCAGACCGTTACCTTGCGAGGTGTACAATATCTAAGTATTATTTTATTTTTTATAAAATTTTAAAAGTCACCCAGGAGAACAAGTGCCCAGGGCGTCAATAACTTGGTCCAAATATTTGTTTTTCTAAAGTCGACCATAAGCGGATGCCTTAACACTACACAGCTGTAATTATAAAGATTAGGGAAAACTACTGTAACTAGCGTTATTAAATAATTAAATGTAAATAAATTAATGGCATTAAAACTATTGAATACAATTATATTAATAAGCTTTTCAAAAAACAAAATCATTAAAACATAACATTATATCAAATTATGTTCAAATAGTAGTTTCAATATTATGATTTTTCAATATATTGATTTTTTTCAGCTAAATATATTACAACGACCAAGGGTGTGAAGATGCTTTTCCTAAATGGTTACGTTTATTCCAAAAGTGGTGCCTTGTCCGGCGGAGGCATTCGGTACAGGTGTCCTAACGTCAATAAGGGATGCAAAGCACACGCGCACGTTGCAAAAAATGACATAATTGTCAAATTGTCGAACGCACACAACCATCCACCCCATAAATATGTCAGAATCAAAAATGGACTTTACATGAGAGTCTACTGTAACTAGACCACAAACCGATAAAAGTAACTGTTGCAGTGGACTATATTTATAAGTAAAACATTTTGTAAAAAGGGTTTAAAAAAGTTTATGTAAAAGACTTAATACATAAATTAATACATAGATACATAGTGAGCGGCGGCTGCAGGCGCCCCCCGCGCGTCTCCCCCGCGGGGTGTTCAGTAGGTACTAGAGATGGGATATACTAGGTAAATTGCGTACTTAGTATTTCAAGTACGAGTATTTGCAAATACTAGTTCCTAGAAG
>DWLR01003509.1:0-13416 GCA_018246295.1 Papilio alexanor hazarajatica
GGCGCGCGGCGCGGCGGCGCTCGCAGCAGCCGCACCGTGTCCGCGCGCAGCCGGCACAGCGGCACTCGCACCAGCACCCGCCCCCGCACGCGCCGCTCGCTCACTGTCACACACAGACAAACATTAATATTCTATAACATATATAGTAAATGCTCTTCAAAGCATGCTTCAATTAGAGACGCGAAAGTAAAACTCAAGTTTATTACATTATTAGATTTCCAAATAACTAGATTACATGCATTTATTAGATTACACGCATTAACGCTTGTCTTCGCACGAAAGTACCGTCGAACGTAACGACGACGCGACAACTTGCAGATGAACTTATAAAAACATCTTCATCATCATCATCATCATAATAGATCAGTACTAAATATTTAGTTAATCATAATATATTATTATTATCACCAAATATCTTGCAGTCAACTGTACCTATGCAGTGACTGTCATGTGGTTCTAAAAACTACGCAATTATATTTTAATTGAATAGATCAATAAAATCACTTCTCTAAATTACTTTTACTTTTTCTCTTCTAAATTACTTTCTCGTATCACATACGTCCCGGCTCATTAACTACAAACGGTGACAAGACGTTCAGCTCACCTAACATCTATGTTGAGCTGATATAAAATAATAAAATAAATGATTTGGTACAAGTTAACACTAACCATTGGACGAAGCTTCCTCCATCCTCTCGGAGCCCCGCCCCGACTTCAGCCCCGAGCCGACGTCAGCCTCCGCGTACACAAACCGCTCCAGCGTCAGCTTGTCGTTCGGTAGCCGCTCCAGTGACGTTTTGTCCCCGGACAAACGCTCCATAGGTAACTTGTCGCCAGATAACCGTTCGTGTGATAGCTTTTCGCTCGATAACCGATCCAACTTATCACTCGAAAGACGATCGATCGACATTTTTTCACTCGACAGTCTTTCGTTGGACATACGTTCTGACGACCGACGTTCATTAGGTGTTCGACCGACTGTGAGTCTATCAGTGGATAACCGATCGTTATTTGACATTCTGTCAGAAGACAAACGGTCTGATGCTATCCGATCGCCCGACATTCTGTCTGTAGATATCCGGTCTGGAAGTCTGTCGTTAGGTATCCTTTCCATTTGTAAACGATCGGCCGCTAAGCGTTCGTTGGCCATTCTTTCCGAACTTCTGTCATTCGAAATTCGATCTGAAGGTGCTCGATCGGTTGTGAAACGATCGTTGACGGTTCGATCCGGTAATCGTTCATTGGACATTCGCTCCGATAATCGGTCCGTTTGTTGTAATCGATCACTAGATCGATCATTTTGAAATCTATCGCACGACGTACGGTCCGGCTGTAGTCGTTCGTTGGGTATTCGATCGTTTGACGTCCTTTCAGCCGTTCGATCGGAATTTCGGTCGGCTGAACGTCTATGGTCGTGCCGCTCTATGGACATGCGTTCCTGTATTCTTTCGTTCGCTATTCTCTCCGCTTCCCTTCTCCTGGTCAACGTCTCAGGTTCCTGTGGCGGGGACACTCTGGCGATCGCCTCTTCGTTCCTTCTTTCGTTGGAACGCTCCCTATGCCTGCGATCATCGTCGTCGGCGCCGGACTCTGGCGCGGTGACTTCGATAATCGTCACTTGACCCTTTCCCTTGCCGCCTTTCCCTTTGCCACCTTTGCCTCCCTTTCCTCCGCATTCGTCTCCCTTCTTTGTTGTGAATACCTGGAAATTATATTCTCTCGTAAAAAATATAAGTCACAAAAAATCTACAATTTAAATCATGATATTTAAGGAACTGATGAGAATACCAGATTAACTCAATTACTATTTTGGTGACTATCTTTTGTTTTACTTATAACCTAAACTGCGAGTTGTATAAATGTTCCGACATAATGTTTAGTCTTACCTTTCGGAAGATCTGTGTCTTGGGGTCTTGCAGCACTTGGTGCTGTGGCGGGTCGGGCTCCGGGTCACTGTCGTGCTGAGCGGGCGAGGCTTGTCGCTTGGGCGGGCGGCCCCGCTTCTTTTTCACGGGCCGCTCCTCGGAGGTACGTGGCTTGGGCGGGCGGCCTCGCTTCACCGGAGCGGTTGTAGGCGGTGCAGCGTTAGTTGCGGGGGACGCCTATTGTCAACAGTGGGAATTGTTGCATGTAAATGGTAAACGGATATTATTTATTACGTGACATAGTGACGTGGAAAAAAACAATAGTGAAAGAAAGTAGGTTTAGTAATAGTTTTGTATTATTATGTTAGGTAGTATTACATAAGGTAAGTAGTCGCTTGAAAAAAAGGACAAAATACGCGTGCAAAGCCGCAGAGAGTTATACAAGATTTTAAATAACAATAAGTTTTATTTGTGAGCTGACCGCATTGTGGGAGCGCGGGGTATCCTCGTCGCTGGAGGCAGTGGAGATGCGGTTGGCGAGGGACCGCCGGCGCCGCGACGCCCCGGGCGACGGCGATGACGCCTCAGAGTCAGACAACTCAGAAATTGGACTCTGTCAGACACACAATAAGATACAATATTAAACACCAATAATAAACATTATTGATTCCAAGTAGCAGCAATGTGATTTCAAATATAGCTTGAGTCCCATGAGGGTAAAACAGAAACTACAAAACATTTTATATAGTTTAAGTCAGAACAAGGCAACAACAACAAGTAATACTGATTAAAATACTTTATATAGCTTTTACATAGTAGTATACAAGTATGCTATGTGGTAATAACTCACCGGTTTGCCTTTAACATCGGCGAGCGCGTGCCTCAGGTCCTTGCCGGCGTCGTAGCTGTGTTCGGGCGGGTGCGCGGGCGGCGGCGCGAAGTTGCTGAGGCTCCACGACGGCCGCTCGGCGGGCTGCGCGGCGGGCGCGGGCGTCGATGCCGCCGTCGACTCGGCGGACGATGACTCCGACTCGGAGTCCGAGGGCGACGACTCGCTGCCCGAACTGGGGCTACCCCCAGACCCGATTGGGGACAGGATTCTGGGAATTGACGATATATCCATATAGTACACACAAAATATATTTTAAGTTATCAGATATCGTTTATTTGTTTAGAAGAAAAAAACTTTTTCAGATTCTTCTGAGATTACGTGAGATTATTGATTTGAAATTAGATAATTTATATTATAAACGCGAAAGAAAATTGTGCTTCAATCGTTTTATACACACACCGTCAGAGATACAGAAAAGTTTATATCTAGGATATATATATATATATTTTTGACCACCCCTGTTGCGGTCATAACACCGTCATACGTTAATAAAAAGCAATAGCAGACATTACAACAAACGCAATGACTAAAAGGGGTTACTAACCCGTGAAAACAAATACTTTCTGTCTAGACGTAGAATTTTCCTTACTTGTAAATACGATTTCAGTCTCGTGACGCGTTGAATTTTGTTTTATCGAGATTGACGAGATCCTTTCTATTTATAGGAAGACATATCAATTAGAGCTTAAAATTTTAGCCGTCGATACTTAACCGATTGAATTTAAGCATTTTTTAATAAACATTTCAGTTTATATGTTAAAGGCCGTTTGATAAGTTTAAAGTGACATTATAGACATACGAATGGAAGTGAAAAAAGTATATCATAATTGTAAATTTTTACAAAGGCTCGTTTTTAGTAATTTAAATTCCTTGTTTCAAAGGAAATGCGTCCTTAATTATTAAAGATTTAGCGGATAGTCATAGCGGTCGACTAATGTGTTTTATTGACTGCAGTATGTCTTCTGTATTGAGTCTTTGTCTTTAATGTCTTAATGTCTAAATTAATAAGACAATGCTATCTGTCGCTTAGCTAGAATGTATATTCTATATGTATGTATATAATTTCGAGAGAGCCAAAGATCGTACAAAGTTTCCGTAGATGGTAGACGAGGTAAATCTTGTACCTATATAACCTGCCAAACAACAAAGGTTATAGGTATGTATATATATATATAATTTCACATAGCGATTTACGAAAGAATTGATAACAATACCAATGACTCTGAAATGGCTTGAACACGTGGCGTGATAATTGTGACCATAAAGAACAATCGCCGAGGTGATTACAACTTGCAGTGCGCACGTGCTCTAGGGCACGTGCCCAAACAGCCACGCAATTAATACCTTTATGGGTGTAGTATAACAACTCATTATTTCATTTAAGAGTTGTAACATTGAACACTATATAATTGTAACATACTATATCATACTATAGTAGCTAATATGCATGTTAAATAAAACAAGATTCTAATTGAATGTGACGCAACCTTCGTCTCAACGTATCTTATATCCCCGCATAACTTGCACATGTGTTTTTCCAGCGATCTAAGTAGCAATTGTATGCATGTCACAGACCGAATGTGAACTTGGTTTATAATCGGACTAGGCATATTATAAACAGTTACCAAAAAACGACAACATAGTGAAACTCGTCATTTGATAAAATGCCGAAGTCAAATCTTCAGATTGTAATTTGCTATTTTGCTTGCGTAATTACGTTTTTATAATATTCCTAGTGCGATTGTAAAGTACAAAGTTGAGAATCGTTGACAGTAAAGTTTTTTAAACACTTAACGTAACATCATACGGCTGGTCGGATGTTATTTTGCACGGGTAGTAGGAAAGTAGAAAATTTAATAACAAGATATACAAACAAATAAGATAAAACTTACGGCTCAAGCCTCGTGGTGGTGGCGGCGACCTCATCGTCGCTCTCCGACAGCCCGAGGTCCTTGTTCACCACCTCACTGCAACCACGCACATGCTGACTAAAATCAAACAAATTATATTCATAAATAAATAAAAATACACTCACGCCCGTAACCCACAGAGGTAGGCAGAGATTAAGGGATATACAATTGGCGCGATCCTGGTACATCTCTCTCGCCTCTTCTACATCCATACATCTACGCATATATGCTCGTAGGCTACGGGTGTTCCTTATATGTGAAAGTTGATCCTTCGTAACTCGAAGATAAGTTGTATCAGTTAATCTTATAGATGTATGATGATTATGATGGATAGATATGAGTTTTTACCATTAAAATAGGACTTAAATCAAATTCAGCGTTTTATAAATCCAATTCTGACTTTTGCAAATCAAATTCCGCCTTTTGCAAATCAAAATCGGGAGTTTCCATGTCAATTTGATAACCAACTACCGATTATGTAACCCAACAAACATCTACAATTTTAGATCACGGATATGACTCTCATTTAGGAGGATATTTACGTATTTAGTTTCCCCATCTGATTGTCAAGACACCCAATTTATTTAATGTTGTTTCTTATTATACAATAAAAGACACTATTAGAGAGATCTTTAATAAAAGAAAACAAATACTTACGGCGAGACTGAACTCCTCGAGTTAGATATCCGGTTATCGAGACCTGGAAATAAAAGAGAATTCAATTAATAATCAATATAACTTGATGTTATGCATTATGATTTACAAAATAAAAGGGTTCAATTTATTTTCTGTTATCGAACCTGTCAAATTAATTGAACTAATTATAGACTAAACTACATATTATGTGTTACAATTTCACCAGATATCTCATATAACTATGTCAACTTCTATTACGATACGCTTACGTCTAAGTGTTAAGCGCAATTCTTAAAAAAACTTTCCCATCACAACTTTTGCAGCTTTATAAGGGAACCGGTGACCACCCAGCTACATACAAAAAGCTAAACAATATTTAGAAATTACCTTAAACAAGCACGTTATGTTAGTTGAAAATAATTACAAACGTACAGGTTTGTACACAGTGCGTCAATATTATGCGACCGTAGAGGTAAGTAAATGTTTGCTCAAAAATTTTGCTAAGAATTTTCTTATTTACTATCCATTATTGATATAGCTATGCATGTTTGTAATATTTGCTTTTGTCTAGATAACGCCCGCTGTTTAAAATTTAAATACTCAAATGAATGACCAATTGCAATTTTTTTTTGCTACTTATTCCAAATAACGAAAAAAAAAAGAATTCAGGTTATTATCTGTAAGACGGAGATACATAGAAAATACATATGTACGTGAGAAATATTTCGTTACTTGAAGTTAAATATTAAAGTAAAAAACGAAATAACTGGGCTAATAGTTTGAAGAGAGTTAGGGCTTCCACACAAAAGTGCAATGCGGGGTCGTATCGCATCGCAGTGACACGGATCGCAAGAAGAGAGTTGCACTGCTGTTTTTGTTAAGAAGAAAAAAAGAAGATTTTGGGTTCATCCACTTATTACGATTATGAACGTAATATCGCAGGAATGCGCGATGCGAATCAAATCGGGAGTTTTTACGATGCGTCGCGCGAGCTCGCAGATTTTTGCAATGCGATGATGATTTTTGTGGGAGCCTTTAGTTACTGTAGTTTTGTTATTGTACCGGATATTAGAATAATTGTACATTTTGCAGCAATGTAAATTTTCAAGGAAAAAAATCACTGAGCACTGGCGACTTACTAAAAATCATATATAAAAACATTAGGTAACAGAGAAGCCGAGATCAGCTAGTTAGTAATATATATAATATTATAATTGTCGAGCATTTTTGGGTTTAGAAGTATTGAAAGAGGTGGAAGAGACACGTTATCTCTGCCTACCCTTCTTGGCCAAGGGAGTATTCATTATAGATTATTTTGTTTTACGTTTGATTTCGATCAAACACGTTGACAATGAAGAAGTTCAAAGTACAAAAAATAATATTTGTTTATTAAATTATTATGGTCTCCCTACTGTAAAACATTCAGAATGTTTTTTTCCGAAGTGGTTCTATTCTTTTGATCACAAAAACGGTATCCTCTCTTTCTCGAAATCGAACAAATTCCCGAGACAGCCACAGCCTAGATTATGTTTAAATCGATCAATCAATAAATTTCCATAAATAAATTTGTTAGTGTTGAAGAATATAGTTTAAAAAGCGATCGAGGCCCTGCCGTTTCTTATTGAAAGTAGGACAGAATCATTGCTTTTCATAGTTCAGATAATTCAGTTATTATATAAGAGAGTAAGAAAAGTTTAATTTGAGTAATCACATGCTTCTATAAATAACCAGGTCTTAGATTACTTCCATTTATAAAAGCGTTAAAATGTTTTACTGTGGTATGTCAACGTTCAAAGTAATCGATAAATTTGACCTAGTGAAATTGATTTAAAAATCGTTTATCGACTATCTTTTAACATAGAAAGGACGGATGATATTTCTTTCTTTTTTGACTTGAGGTAGATTGAAGATCAAAGAGTATATTATGTTCTTTTGCTTTAATGTCAAGAATCTAATTTACTTAAAAATGTAAGATGGTCGAATTTAAATACATTACAAACCTCAGCGGTTGGTCTGTAACGTGTAAATCTTAACTAGTACCGAAGTACACGTCGTAAAATCAGTAAATGTTTGTTCATTTTCAAGAAATGTAGACCCAAGAGCTAAGACATGTATATAATCATGATAATATTACGCTTTATCTTGTTTGTGATTAGGTTTATTTTACAGGTAACGAATGGTTAAACGTGTACTTCAAACAATTGTCATTCTTAGTGCCTTATGACGTTCTAACAAAGTTCATGTTTGAACGAAATGATTTCGGCTTTTCGTTCCCTATATATCAGTTTAGGGTAAGGCATAATGTTTACTCGGGCACTGAGTAGTTAGGCAAACATTACACGTGATGTTATAATGGTTGGCAGCGGGTTCGGTTCCCGGTCGATACCCTGTTGACTTTGGCGGTCTACGAACTTTGCAGTGGCCACGAAGTGCACCGTACTTAATGTGAGTTAATTAAAAATTCAAATCTCATACTGAAATGTACAACAAAAAGCGTGGAACTTATTTTAAAATATCAAACAATCATCTGTTGCTTTTTATGTTGATAAAAGTTAAAAGTAAGAAGTAGCAAAAACAAAGAGTGCTAGTTTAAAAAAGATAAAAGATATAAAATGTATGCGATGGCGACAAGAATAAGGGGGATATTGTAGCCGTCGCGCTAACGTTGGTGTAGATAAAAACTTTGCACGAGTTACTGGCTTTAGAATAGAGCCGGTTATACTCCAACACTGGCAAAATAGCAACGCAATTTTATTATTAAGCTTTACTTACTAATATCATATATGTCCCCTGGTTATGCCCATAACTTGAGAACTATTTTAACGATTTAATTTCATTTATGTTTTTCTTTCGTTTTGCAGAAGATTTTTACGGAAAAAAAATTATAAATATATACATTAAAATCGGAAAATTTCAGAAAACTTAACACGATTTTAATTTCGCGCATTTGACAATTCATACGTGTTTTGTCAACAAAAGTGTCAGCGAGGAAATTAAACAACGAACAAACGCTAATGTAATATAAAAGACCACAGAAACCGTTTGATTAAAGTTAATTTATAGTTTTATATGATATGTAGAGTTTCAACCTTGTGATATATTCTTTAGTCTCCATTAGTTAAATACGATACTTTTAGTGACACAAAGCAAAAATGAAGCTTTATGTTATTATTCATAACTTTCAATCCAAAAAACGAGGTTGTAAGCATTATTAAGCAATCAGTTGAAAAATATTTCTATTACAAAAGCTGATATATAGTCATGTCAACGTTCAACGTCGTTCCAAAATAAATCCATTACGTTGAATAGATTCTTATTTGCGTATAGCTAAGCTTCATTTCAAAGGCTTCCTTTATTCAGCTTTCAGATTCAACCTACAAGTGTCCCGACATGAACTCAGACATCAACGACCTACGGGTTCGTTGGCCTTGAAATGGGCTCTATCGCCGAAAAACCGCAGTCAATAAAACTGTTTAGGATAATTGACCGCAAACATTGTTAATTTGGCAATTAATGGTTAATTTCAGCTGCCATATTTACAAGCGCATGTACAACGCGACGAAAGTGTTTCAAGGGCGGTGAAGAAACAACGAAAAAGGAAACAACATTCTATGAATGGGTCAGAAGAGACAAATGTTTAAATTTTTTGATCGATTGACCAAGACTTAAGTGATTTTATGGTAGATATGTATTATACGTACATAGATAATTTAAAGTATTTGGAGATTGCCATTGGTTATCATGAAAATATTTAGAATATTCTAGATATCATAGAATATTAAATTTAATTTCAGTTAAAATATTTGTTAATTCTTATTTGACGGTTCGAATAATCGCAAATTTCGATTTGCTAGGTCTTCGAACCTAATAATCGATCTGAGTATAAAACAGAAAAGGTTTTTCTTTATCAAAGAGGAGCAAATACTTTGTCTCAGTATTTCCGTCGATGTCTGAAGTTTCTTTTTCTCTAAAAATGTAAATTTCATGCACAAACATAGGCTACTAAGCCAAATAAATATTAAGGCAAATAGGCTACTCAGCCTATTTTGGCATAGTAGCATATCTGCTTTGCATTCTCACTTAAACTTTTTCCAACTTTCAGCTGCGTACTTTCTTAATAATCGCTGCACAGGTTATCACAGGTTACCCACAGATCACGTTCTGGAGACACATGGCCTGTTTTAAAAGATAAAAAAAAACATCCGCTCGTATATATGGGTTACGACCCGCCTGCCAAAATCTTAACGGTACCATTGTGACGTCAGATTCTCGATGCGAGCAACCTCCATACGCCTCGTATAAAATTGGTTCGGATGTTAATAGTTCCCAAATAGATGGAGTTATACTTTTCTATAAAGGACTATCAATGCACGTGGCATGATGACTACACTTATTTTCATTTATACATTCACATAGATACAAACATTATAAAGAGGTTCTACGAGCTTCTTAATAATGTTTATTTGAAATGAATTGTTTTAGTGGATACTTAAATAAATAAAAAGCTTTTTGACTTGGAAGCTCACTTACTATGTACCAATATATGTACATATGTCAATACGTGCTATTATTAAAGTTATATTTTAACTGATATTTGAGGTGGAGTGAAGCAATGCAAGATATATTCAAATAAGACAGAAGGGTGAGTAAGATATAATTCTAGTGACCCACAGTAAAAGAGGACAGGAAAACCGGTGAGTCGCAAGCGGTTCGTTTGATCTCAGAAGTGGCGGTTCTGTGCGTCATATCCTCTGGAATGCCTTTGTACACGTTACCATTACGCCGAAATATAAACACTACATCACCAATTGAATAATAATTGCGTGTGTTTACAGCAGACGAACAAAAATGCACAGTTTATTACAGAAGTTTTCGATTTATTTACGCCACTTTTCATTTATTAGAATTGTTTTAAGAACTACGTTTCTTTTATAACTTATTGAAAATATTATAGAAAAACTAAACATTAAAGAAATAGAATGCGAAATTTAAACATTCAACGGTCTATAATTTTTTTTTTAATCTTAATTATAAGAACCGGTTTGTGTCTAGTGTTGCCCGGGTTAATTTGAATACTGCACGTAATTTTTTTTTATTTATTTCTTCAGCTTAAAATAAGTAAATAGAAATAATTTTCCTCACAAAACCATAATGGTTTGACTGTGAGGTCGAGTCTCCGGAAATTATACATATTCAAGACAGTGGAAATATGTATGTTGAAAAATTACAAAAATAATATAATAAAAAATGTTAATAAATATACATAAACTACTAGATACTTAAAAAATTAGTTCAGTAGTTATAAAGTTCATCCGTTACATACGACCAAATCTATAATTTATAATATTAAAGTATAAACTAGGTTTTTAATACTCCTAATAATATATTAAGAATACATAATTCAAAACATACAAGATATTATTATATATCTCGCTATGAATACGTTTTAAACAAAACAGTTTACGAGTTTTATATTAACGTAATTGTTAATGACAAGAACACATTTAACATTCCACGCTCGTATAAAAAGCTTCGATCATTCAGAGCGTCTGTCCGTGTGTCGCGGTCACTAATGGTGGGAACGCGCGGTGTTACGAATCAAGGACAATGCGCTTCACGCTTCACGTGCGGTCCGTCGCAACCGTCTATGGGAAGTCTGGGTTGCCATTGTAAACTTAAATACTAAATATGTTATTTGAAATAAATCCAATTCGAAATGAGCATACAAATAGGACAAATTTTCGGATTGAAAATGTTGAGTTCATGTTTAATATATCGAATGCTTCCAAAACTGCATTGATAGTTAAAACACTTATAATTTAGACGCACAAAAGGTCTTTCCCACATAAATCCCAATAATCTTTTATCGTTGTGAAATAGAAATAAAAAATGTCGATCGGTTTACTCATTACTATCAATAAATCATGCCTTTTTAAGGCGATGCCCGGGTAAACATTTACACGACTCGTGTATCTAAAATAAAATATTCCATAATGTTGAGCAAAATCTTTTTAAGATAGCAACATTATTAATGACGGCGTTCGGCGAGCGGGCCCGGTCTTTCGTCACCGCTCACGTAACTAATGCCTTTTGTTCATGTGAATAAAGGCAATAAAAATGCCTTTCTCAGAAAGTACCCCGTCTTGCGCAAAAGGGGTCGATGCATTTAACGGTCTTTGTGACACGCCCTTTTGTTTTATGTAAACAAGGCGCAGAATAAAGACCGCATTGAAATCCTGTTGTTTTTTTTTTATTTTCAAATTTCTCGAGTTGCTACGTAATTTTATTTAAGAACAATCCCTTGTCAGAGACCGAAGAGGCAAGTCATCCGAGACTTCGGGATGAGGCTTTCCGTTGCTAATTTGTTTACCAATTGTAAGCAGGCGGTGGAAAACGTGGGAACAATATTCTTAACGTGGCTGATTTTGTGAAAACTGGATTCCGTTTCGATTTCCTTTAACGTTTTCAACTTGTTAAATAAATATGATAATAACCATACAAAATGTAATGTAATTTTTTCAAAGCAAATTAATGAGAGGTGGAATCCGAACTAAAATATTAATTGAAAGTAACGGAGAAAGGGAAATTCTAAAAACGTAAAATAATTTTAATAATAATAACTTGAGCGTGTTATCTGTATATGGAAGATACGATAATAGTTCATATTAATTGCAATGATGACGAGAGAAATATAAAAAATTATAGTCATGAAGTAATTTGTACTTATACACAGAGATCAGACCGGACCAGATACTAGCAGACACAACTGGTACAACAACACTTATATTACTTTATCATGAGCACAATAAAGCAATAAATCAACGAGGGAAAGTCCGGGCAAGCCAGCCATTATGGTTACTTTGCATAACTATGTATTAACATCGCTGCGAAGCAAGATTTATACGGAAAACGTCTCGTATGCAGGTAAAGTTACAGAGCATTCGGAGAAAAAAACTAGCTGAGCGGTTTTAATTGCTTCTTAGGAATTGTGTGGTAATGGGAGCCATGCTATTGTGTGCGATGCGACTTGCACGCACACGCAAAACGCAAACCGACAGCAATACATAGATCCTCTCAGATATCTCCTAATAGTTTCAATATACCTTATAAATAAATAGTATTACCAACTATACGCTATTCCAAATCAAGAAGGAAAGAAAGTTTATAATATTGTAAATAAAAGGTACATTACCTTTTACGCTAAAGTTCGTAAATATCAGAATATTTGCGGAAACCAATTTTTTTCACATTACTGTATAGCATCCATGTATGTATATATAATATTCTTGTGTGCTAAACAGTAGCAAAAAAATTTTCACTAATGCGCTAGTGTTTGAATTAGGTAAGTAAAAAAAAGGTCAACATTTTGATTATAACCAGTAAAGCAACATTTTTAAAGACATTAAAAGGTTGAAAATTTACATCATTTTTTAACTTAATAGATTTGTAGATCATTAAGGTGTACATATCGAAATTTTTTCGAACAACCATTTAAAATTATAATTAAAAATTAAAATAGGCGCCTTTTGAACAGAAATGTAGATAGAACCCCAAATGTAGGTGTTTTGTTGACGAAATTAGGTATATATCATGTTCTTAAATCGTTGCTAGTAGATGACCAGACCTGATGATCCATATTATAAAATTTCACTTCTCTTTATCTCACGATTACCATAAAAACAATATTTGCGATGAAAATATAAAATAATGTAATGACCGCCTCCTGCGGTAAGTGACGTTTGTTTGTTTAATTAAATTTAGGGGTCAGCAAAAACCACATAACCAACAGAAGGTCAGAAACACTATGTTTGCTTAATCATAAGATTTAAGAATAAAGTTTTGATTTAGAAGCCTCCGAAGCTCTGATAAACCTAGGAACCAGAAACGTTGCGAAAACTTCATCGCTATCAGAACGCTAATAAAGAAAAGGCTTTTATTAGTTACTCGATTTGATTACAAATATAGAGTTGTGGTAAGCCACAACTCTATATTTGGAATATTCTATATTTCCTAAGGGAAGCTATAATAATGTTTAATTAAATATATATGTGTGTGCCAGATGTTAAAACCATCGCGGTGCACCGGTTACAATATATATATATATATATATATA
>DWLR01003510.1:0-13416 GCA_018246295.1 Papilio alexanor hazarajatica
TATAAATGGTATAAATAATTCAAATTTGCGTAAATCTTCCCACAAACAACTGCATGTGTCTGATATGACTACAATTGAAACATTCCATAGAAGAATAAAGCATTATACTTCCTAGCCTAGTTGATGTTCACACGCAACTAGTTCAGAGCAATTGAGCGTCATTGAGTCGCTGGTCCCAGGACAATAGTCAAGGTCACGCCCCCGTTGCCGTGTGCACAATGCCTTGCCGACCGTAGAATCACTGTAGTATGCTTTGCACAGTATACCTCATAAATGTTTTAATTTCTGATGGAACTGTCTCTTATCATTGTTGTAAATCTAATTTATATGTTTTCCGTTCATAATAGTGTCATTGGATGTTTTTTATTTGTACATTTGGCCAATGTTCAAACCATATTCATGTTTTATAGTAGTATCGAAAAGTCGCTGTGTGGAAATTGCCTTGCCCTAAATTATTACGTCATTACATTTATGCATTACATCACAGTGAACATTTCGATTATCTATGATTTTTTTTATCGACATCGTGTGAATGAATATTGAAACACTAATCCCTCTATTAACTTCTATAGTGACGAAATCGGAGCGAAGCGTAACGCCTATAGCACACTGAGACACGAAAATGAAATGAAATCGGAACGTAGAGTTTGCTCAATATTACATTCGGTTTCTCGTAGTGAGCCTGTCTGATAACGGTTCGTCGGAATGAACCTAAACCCAGCCAGTTTCGTATCAAACTTCGCTTCGCTTTGGTTACAGTTCTCTTACGCGGCTTTCTGCTACTTGCGTAATACTATTTAATCAAAATAAAAAGAATAACAGTCACGCGATGTCGTTATTACCATTGTCATTTTCACTTCACTTAGTGGAAGCCCGCATGGTCCGTAGGGACCGCCTAGTAGAATGTGTCTAGCCCCTAGTTGTGTTTCCAGCATGGCCGCTCCGACTCATACCGTGTCGCCACCGTCGCACCCGTTAAGGATGATAATAGAACCGCAGACGGACAGTACAAGGTTTTTATTCCCATCATTCATTTATTTTCAATACCACGAGCGATACGAGTCGATATACAATGCTAGCTCTGTATAAAATTTTATATGAAGAGAGATGATGCATCAGAGCGTATGCGCAAAAACTGACCTGGAATCGATTAGGCTGAAAGCAGACGCAACAAGAGTACTGATGACGCAGCTGCCCTCTGTTGACCTAGTTTAAGTCTAGCTAAAGAAGCTTTCGGTTGCATTGGTATCAGTCGCTCGTTGGAGCTTCAGCGAGATGCCCGCCTCAGAGGTGAGTTGGCAGACAAGAAAAATGCGAAAAACTCTTCGATTCCAGTTGTGTCTAAATTCCACTGCGCTTTAAAACATATATTTTTTGTGTTAACGTATTTGATTTCAAGTGTTTACTTGCGTGATAAATTTTTACCTTCCAAGTCCTTTGATAGTGAAGAGATAGCATTATATCATCGTCTCAATCGTTTCGTATCATTGCATGCTTTATTCAATGCCTTAATCATTTTCAATCATTGTTTTTTCTTTCAACTTTGTGCGATGTTTAAAAAATATTTCTTTTTCTTTCGTTTTTATTTTATGTTAATATGTGAATATGCTTGTATGTTGACAGACACGCCGGAAACCCCCCGCGAAGAAACGGAAACCAGGAGATTTAGACGACCTAAAACAGGAATTAGACATCGACTACCACAAAGTAACACCCGAGGAACTTTACCAAAGATTTCAAACACACCCTGAAAATGTGAGTTAAATTAGACTAGTACAAATTTTAAAGCTTTCATTTCAAATTGCTACTAAGATATTCAATGTAACTTAAAAGTTTAAGGCTCATTTTTAGGTTGCTAATATATGAAAAAGTATCATAAATTATTTATGGTTATAGCTTTGAAGGATTAATTTATTACAATTTTCCGATCGAATCAAGATTTTCAGCTTCAATCAAAACCGAAATCCTATTAGAATTAGATAATAACTATTGTATACTGAAACACATTACTGAAGTGATCTTTATTGTTTCAAAAGAATACTTTAGACTTATTATTTTTGATAAACAATACTTTAGCTTCTATATTGCAATTGAACTTATTCTTTGATACTTATCTTGTAACTTAACAAAAACTGAGCTTGTAAACCTGGGTTCGGCCGAAACCGGTTTTTCTATCATACACTATTTAATATTATACTTTTCATAGCTTAATGTCTTATTTTTTTGTACTCTAGGGCCTTAGCCATGCGAAAGCGAAAGAGAACCTGGAAAGGGACGGTCCAAATGCACTCACGCCACCAAAACAGACACCCGAGTGGGTGAAGTTTTGTAAAAATCTATTTGGCGGATTTGCGTTACTACTGTGGATCGGTGCTATTCTGTGCTTTATTGCATACGGAATTCAGGTCAGTATTCATCGACAATGGACATGTTTCAAACTTCGGCATCGCACGGGTAGCAAAACATATAGGCACTGCAATATTTTTTAATGTCGTTGCGTCTTCTTCAATAATCATCTTCATATTTCAGACAATTTTAAGAAAACCCTAATAAATTATATACCAAAACCTTCCTAATAAATCACTCCATCTGTTGATGAAAACCGTATGGAAATCCGTTCAGCAGATCTGTAAATGTATACTGTTCGAATAGATGCGGTATCAATTTGTAGACAAATGCGACACAAATATGGACATTTTATTTTTATATTTTAATTATTTTAGGCGAGTACCGTTGAAGAACCTGCGGACGACAACTTGTACCTTGGCATCGTGTTGGCAGCTGTGGTGATCGTAACTGGCATCTTCTCGTACTACCAGGAAAGCAAGTCGTCCAAGATCATGGAATCCTTCAAGAATATGGTGCCCCAATTCGCTACCGTTATCCGTGAAGGGGAAAAATTGACGCTTCGCGCTGAGGATCTGGTGCTCGGTGATATTGTTGAGGTAAGTTGGTAATTATTTCCAATAATAATTAGTGTAACAAAGAAAGGAATCATAATTTCTCAATCCTCTAATGAATTTAATTTTTTTTTACATCATACTGGTATTTATGATACCGGCTCGACTATATAATGCATGATACGATTGTAGCATACATCTATTATTGTACAAGTTTTTCCTACAATAAACAATCTATTTATTTGGGTTTTTATGTAATAATTTAATTTATCTCAATTAAGGTTGAGTTGAAAAAACCCGAATAATAATGTAATTCGTAATCTCATAATATGACGAATTAATCAAGCTTTCAAATTGTATTAGAATGGCACATGCCATTAAATACGAGAACATTCTCGTATTTAAGAATAATAAAATTCCAGGTGAAATTCGGCGACCGAATCCCAGCTGATATCCGTATCATCGAGTCTCGCGGCTTCAAAGTGGACAACTCGAGTTTGACCGGCGAATCTGAACCCCAGTCCCGTGGCCCTGAATTCACAAATGAGAACCCACTTGAGACTAAGAACTTGGCTTTCTTCTCCACCAACGCTGTAGAGGGCACCGCTAAAGGCATCGTCATCTGTTGCGGAGATAACACGGTCAGTAACAAGTACCTTGTATTACAATTTATTTTGAGTCAACGACCTCACTTGTTAAAACACTAATTGATAAGCAATATCAAATACATACGCAATAAAACAAGCATTCAAATACAGTAAAACACTCTTGTGAATTGCATAATACCAGTTTAATATTTCTTAACAATATTGTTACCAAACAAATAATTCTCTATAACTTACCTGGGCAAAATTAGAGCTTTGTTATTACTAATACTAACCTACCTGATTCTAACTTGTGATGCAGGCTTAGAAAAACGAGCAAAACTTTAATAGGAGTATAGACAGAGTCGAGTAAATCATTAAAATATCCCTGTCGAACATTAACTACTAATTAATTCAAAGAACTGATAAGCCTGACTGAGTGTAGTACGCCTGTAATACTCCTAGAAAGAATACAAATTAAATAATACTTCACTCTTCAAAATCGGTCAAGTCGTTTCGGCTGCTCCTGTAGCCTCCTGGTCACAATGGAAAGTACTTTCTCTAAACCTACACATTGTCTACAGGTGATGGGACGTATCGCCGGCCTGGCGTCCGGTTTGGACACCGGAGAGACACCCATCGCTAAGGAGATCCACCACTTCATTCACTTGATCACCGGCGTTGCCGTGTTCCTTGGAGTCACCTTCTTCGTCATCGCCTTCATCCTCGGCTACCACTGGCTCGATGCTGTCATCTTCCTGATCGGTAAGTAATAACCATCTTCGGCATTATAATCGAAAAAAAAATGTCAATTACTAAAATATTATAACACTTTAAAAAATAGTAATACAGTAAAGGGCAGTGACTTGGACGTAAACTTCCCTACTACTTACTACAAGTGAGCATTTTATTTATCTTGCACACTTCGCGTTTTATGTGCATATAAACAAAATTTTTGCCAAATATATACAAACGACTGACCGGTTGGCACAGTGGCAAGACACTTGCCTCTCGCCCCGCAGGTCGTGGGTTCGATTCCCACCCAAGACAAACATTTGTGTGCATGAACATGTCTGTTTGTCTTGAGTCTGGATAAAAGACCACCGGAGGACGGGTAGCAGCGTCCTTTTCTTACTACGGTGCAACATACTGCGATCGCCGACCCGTCTGCAAAGCGTGGCGATTACGGCACATTTCCCCCTAATGATATGATCAACGGGGAGGCCAACAGTGGACAATCATAGGGTGGTGGTGGGTAGGTGGTGGTGATACAAACAGGGTCCAGCTCTCTACCACATTTGGAAACTAATATAATTATTGAAAATCGAAAAGTGAAACTTCTATGAAGAAATATCTATGTTACATAAGTATGTATAAAACACAATATTAAACTGTCAACGTCTTTACAGGTATCATTGTAGCTAATGTACCTGAGGGTCTTCTCGCTACGGTGACTGTGTGCTTGACGCTCACTGCCAAGAGAATGGCATCCAAGAACTGCCTGGTGAAGAACTTGGAAGCCGTGGAGACCCTTGGGTCCACGTCCACCATCTGCTCCGACAAGACCGGAACCCTGACGCAGAACAGGATGACCGTCGCTCACATGTGGTTCGACAACCAGATCATCGAAGCCGACACTACTGAGGATCAATCTGGAGTACAGTATGGTAAGTAAGCACAAGTTACTTCCTATGTGCATATTAATCTATACTTAGAACTTTAGTGTAGATTAATATGGACATAAGAAGAGTTTACTAGTTTGGACATGCTTATCTTAGGAACTACCAATCGGATTTAAAAAATTATTTTTGTTTCATTTAATAGCCCAATTATTAAAATGTTTTAAGCTATTTAATATCACGCTACGACTCTAAGGAGCAGAGCAGATAAAAAAGACAGCTAAGCGAGAAATAGATAGATGTGTTTCTAATGTTATAATCGCTTGACCGTTTAACAAATAGATATAATTGCGCCTTCGAGCGATTTAATCGCAGTGACTATTGAAGTTTTTTGTGACGCTTCAAAATGTTTCCACATGATTTTTACTTTGGGCTAACAAAATAAAAGGATAGAGATTATTACCGATACCTTTATGTTGGTGCTTAACATTTTACGATTACATGTGTATTTTATCCTAGTTGGAATTGGAAGGGTATTGAAAGTTAAACTTAACTTTAACTCCCATAGACCGCACCAGTCCTGGATTCAAGGCTCTCGCTAAAATCGCCACCCTCTGCAACCGCGCCGAGTTCAAAGGTGGCCAGGACGGAGTTCCCATCCTCAAGAAGGAAGTGGCCGGTGACGCGTCCGAAGCCGCCCTCCTCAAATGCATGGAACTGGCGCTCGGCGACGTCATGTCGATCAGGAAACGTAACAAGAAAGTCTGCGAAATTCCCTTTAATTCCACAAACAAGTACCAAGTTTCGATTCACGAGAGCGATGACCCCAGCGATCCCCGTCATCTGCTGGTGATGAAGGGCGCGCCTGAGAGGATTCTGGAACGCTGCAGCACTATCTTTATCGGTGGAAAGGAAAAGGTAGATTTTTTTATCACATATAATTCCAATGTTAGATATTGCATCTCATAGAAATTTTTTAACTAAATTTACTTTACCTTTAAACAAAAATTAAATGTCGGACATAGATTAAAACATACTCAGACCGGATTTCGTGATTACAACTTTAATACAGAAGCAGAACTAAATGCACTCACGGTCTGAATTGTGATATTTCACTTAGGTACTGGACGAGGAAATGAAGGAGGCATTTAACAACGCTTACCTCGAATTGGGCGGTCTGGGCGAACGAGTGCTTGGCTTCTGCGACTTACAACTACCATCCGACAAGTACCCCATCGGTTACAAGTTCAACACTGACGACCCCAACTTCCCGCTCGACAACCTGCGCTTCGTTGGCCTTATGAGTATGATCGACCCGCCTCGCGCCGCAGTTCCTGACGCCGTCGCTAAGTGCCGATCTGCTGGCATCAAGGTACGTTGGACGATAGGAACATAGGTGTAGGCTCTATTACTTTAACCAATGGTTCCATACAAAGAAAGCATAAGTAAACAGTCTTATTCAAATATAACCCGACTGTACAATTAAAAAAGTCGATAAAAATATGGATTATATTGTAATCCTAACATTGATACTCTAGAAAAATTTGAGATTGAATTTCTAGATTCCTATAATATAAAAGATAAATCGTATAGTAACTTATTGCAGTTATCAAGCCAAATACTTTAGCAAAGAGATAGAAAAAAATTATTAAATGATGAATGTCTCGTAGTCATTTATTTTTTGCTCCGTCATGTCCAACTTTGGTGACACAATACAATTTTCTTTGCTTTCGTCAACCAATTAATACTGCTTTAAAATTCATATGACTATGCCCTAGGTTATCATGGTGACCGGTGATCACCCCATCACCGCCAAGGCGATCGCCAAGTCTGTGGGCATCATCTCTGAAGGCAACGAGACGGTGGAAGACATCGCCGCCCGGCTGAACATCCCCGTGTCGGAGGTCAACCCGCGCGAAGCTAAAGCCGCTGTTGTACACGGAACAGAGCTCAGGGAACTAAACTCTGACCAACTTGACGAGATTCTCAAGTATGATAATTACTTCTAATTAAAAGAAACAATTTTTTTATATTTAAGTTTAATATTTTTTTTCACAAACCACACGAATGTCTTAAATTATTGTGTTATATAGCTGTTTTAGAACAAAGGTCTTGCAAGAGCACCCGATCCCATTTTGATCCTCGCGGCAAGAATGCGCGGCAAATTTCAAGAGTACAGGAAACCTTGATGATGACCAACTTTTGGAAGAAGATGGCACTTCAAGGAGAACCTTTTCTCATTTAGAAATAAGCACCCATACTATGTTTTCCCAATTGAGGTGAAGAAATTGAGAGTTCATCCACAGGTTCCACACTGAGATTGTGTTCGCCCGTACCTCCCCGCAACAGAAGCTGATCATCGTGGAAGGCTGCCAGCGCCTCGGCGCCATCGTGGCCGTCACCGGCGACGGCGTGAACGACTCCCCCGCGCTGAAGAAGGCTGACATCGGCGTCGCCATGGGCATCGCCGGCTCAGATGTGTCCAAACAGGTCAGTTGACACAAAGAGAAAAGGAAAGATGAAATACAATCTATAGCCACAATTAAGTCTCTAACTATTATTTATACTTCAATCTATATTAATATTATAATAAATTGTTTGTTTGTTTGTAACGTGCTAATTTCTGGAACTGCCAATATAATTTAAAAAAAAAAAACTCTTTTCGCATTTAACAGTCTACTTATTAAGGAAAGTTATATCAAATAATAGGCTACTTAACAATGAGATTAATATCAATATTCTGAAGTTAAAAATAAGGTTTTAAAAAATCGATGTTCAAATAAACACGTTCCCCAGGCCGCTGACATGATTCTGCTCGATGACAACTTCGCTTCAATCGTGACTGGCGTGGAGGAGGGTCGCCTGATCTTCGACAACCTGAAGAAATCCATCGCCTACACCTTGACCTCGAACATCCCCGAGATCTCGCCCTTCCTTGCCTTCATCCTGTGCGACATCCCCCTACCTCTCGGTACCGTCACCATCCTTTGCATCGATCTTGGGACCGACATGGTAAGTTCGACTTTAATTCTTACCGCCTATAGTTCATATTTCAATTACATTTACACATAGTATCAATATTTCAACAAGATGTGTGGATACATTTATGTTGAGATTTTAAATTACAATAAAATTCAACTCTTGAAATGAATTACAATCTGGAAAAAAGAAAAGGCAACGAACAAATCGTTATTTACTTGTTTAATTTACCGGCAAACAACATATTTAGCAGAATCAATGATTTTATAATGTATAGTCATCCGTGACGGAATGATTGTGTCGACGTACAGAAAATTTAACATGTGCTGCAAATGTCATGTTCACACATGTTAATATGTTTTTTCTGTTTAATACTAACCAATAATATTTTCTGTAAGAATTTCAGCCTTGTTACACAATACACAATAACCTATTTTACTTCTAGCACTTCCGTAAATGTATAATTGTAATAGAGAATATTCGACATAAATTTTCTATAGTTACGTTATCTGAACGAAGTAAAATTGTGTTATATTGTAACAAAGTATTGACATTAGGTGCCAGCGATTGCCCTTGCGTACGAGGCGGCCGAGGCGGATATTATGAAACGTCCCCCTAGGAATCCATTTTGCGACAAACTTGTCAATGAGAGGTCTCTAATGCGTGTTGTGATACTCTGTGCCAATAACCCCTTACTGGTCTCTACAGCTAAAATAACATCGTTGTTGTTATTGTGAGAAGAGTGGGTGTTCTTTTTTTTAATAATACATATCTGTACAATCATAACATTCGAATTTTTGCACTGATTGTTTTTCAAATACGAACTGGATGACCTTTTAAAAGTATTATGATTGTACACAATTTGGAAACATTTAACATAAAAAATGTTTAATGTGGAATACTTAAGATTAATATATATAGTTTCTGTTTTTAATTGTAACCCAACTAATTTATATGCTGCAAGTGCTAAATAGTTTGACAAAAGTATTTTTGCTACCGAACGAGACATGTTTGTGTCATTTTATTAGACTAAAACGATATAGTAACGCATGTAACAAATAATTGCAATGGGGCGGGCCCTTTCCCCACTATCGACCCCTACCACAGGTGGGGACTGAGCTGATGTAAAAAGTTACACAAGGCTACATAAATGCTATACTGTAAGAACACAACACACTCGTATCAACAAGTCACAATCATTTCACCATCATTATCATTCAGGAACGTTTTGTTTTTTTTTTTTTTTTTCAAAATTTTACGTGACCTAAATTATTACAATACACAGATTCTTCGTTACTTTAATTCATTCAGTATTTTTAAGTTCTAAAAACGATTTCAGTACTTGCAACAGATATAATCATTTCATGATTTACATTTTTTATGTGTTGATTTTATTTTTGTGATAATAATTGAGTCCAATCATTGCAAGCATATGCTGTGAGAATTATTAATGTTACGGAGCATATATACGAGCCTGATAATTAATCATTTTGAAGTACCTAATTATATGTGACGCCTACGGTAGGCGTGGCGTTATTCAAAAACGTATACATCACTTATTTTGCAAATTCAAAAAAAAAAAGTAAAAATATGTTGTTTTTCTTCAAAATAAAAATATTTATTTTTATACTTTATTAGAAATATAATTGTCTACATTTTCATGACATTACGTTTCTTGTTATTTAAAGATTAACATAATTGTATTTTATATTTAAATATATTTTATGATTTAAGATAACTGAATCGCTTGGACTTATCGGTAAAGAATAAATCGATTTAATCTTGTCTATGCTAATTCTCATCCGATGACTATTTTCTTTGTATATGCTCCGTCATAAAAACGATTGCTCGGTTACCATTGCGCGATGAGCACGGCGTCTGCTTGCAATGGTCTCTGTTGAATGTTCGATGTTGTACACATGTGATGATGCACCGCGCTTGCGATGCGGCGCTCGCTCGCCGACCGCTCTCATAGCTAGTGTTTGTATAGGTGCCCGCCATTTCCCTGGCTTACGAGGAGGCCGAATCTGACATTATGAAGCGACAGCCGCGTAATCCTTTCACAGATAAACTTGTTAACGAGAGGTAAAACACCGCGAGTGACTACACTCGTTCAAACATATTATTTCTATCCGCTACTTGCTTGCTACCGTGTTCTGTGCCCTTCGTTCCCTGAGGTCTGGTTGTTGCCTGCGCTCTGCGGCGGTGCCCTGTAGGTACCCCACCACCCGTTGCACCGCGTGGAGCACTGAAGGCGACAATCGCACCGACCCCGATTTCCTCCTTGCGTTGTCTTGTATACTTCTCTGTACTAACGATCCTCCTGTTTCCTTTAACCTTCGTAGATTGTTGTCGCTGTGGAACAATGTGTTTCCCGGCTCACCGACATGCCTATAAACACATTGTTTCATTAGTAAACGTCTCTTTTTATATCCTTATCTTTGGTGTGTGCGTATGTGTTGGTCTTATACAAGGTAAGTGGTCGATGTATATCTGTCTCTCTCTCTGCCATCTTTCGTCTTTCGTGCATGCATAACGGACACATCTCTACATTCTTTAATAAAAATACTTTTATTGTCTTATTAATATATTCTTTCTCTAGTTTTTTTTTATAATTGATTTATTACCCTCATGACTTCCACGCATATCATATGACACTTTATATTTTACACAGGGACGCCATTTTGCGTTTACACTTCTTTTACGACCCACCATTCCACGTATCTTATACCATATTATATCACAGACAGGCCTCTATTATGGTATCTTATATATTCTTAGGTACAGCGACACATATTTTATATTACCCGTTGATTATTTTAGTCGATTACCGCTAGGGCTTACTGGTAATATCTTCACTAGCTTAGTATTTGTACCTGTATTATGATAGTTTTATAAAATGTGACATTCTTTCGAAGGTAACACGCTAATATTTTTCTATTTTCTATACTATATAGATCACAATGTATAATTTTAAGTAAGCGCGATTAGTGTTACCATTATATATATATTCACCAGGGTTGCTAGTCGTAGAGTATGTGAATTTTGAGCGTCGTAGCGGAAAGGTGTGTATTTGTGTGCTCGGTTAAAACCAGGGTTTAACATACTGAGTAATGCGGTTTGCGATCGGTTTTGTGACTTGTGCTGATTGCTTGGTGTTACCGAAGGTGCCTGCTATATCTTTGGCGTACGAAGCCCCCGAGTCCGATATCATGAAGCGGCAGCCGCGGGACCCATACCGCGACAACCTCGTCAACAGAAGGTCCGCCAGACTCGTCGCCACAGCCACGCGGCGGCCAAAGCTTACTAGATACTCATTATGGGTGTTAACGCAATCAATAGCCCACATTTAAATTTCGAACGATCCATTCGAAAACTCCACACGCAACGAGATAAACATAATGATACTTTATCAATTGAAAGCAAAGCATAGGTTACCAAGATTGTAGATATTTCGAATGGGTCGTAACGGGTTTCCTTCATTAACTGGCCATTGGATAGTAGAACTACTTAAAAAAATCGTTAAAAATGTGATATTCTACGTACAACTTCATTGATGTTATTTTAAAAATTAAACATGATACGGGATATTTAAAATAGGTAATTCATCAAGCATGAAACAAGAACCATTCGCAGCATGGAAAATTCAATTCATACTGATAGGCATTTAAAGATCATTGGGTATATGATTACGATGATAAAAGCATTGTCCTTAGTGGTCAGTTAATGATTTGTTACCCTCATTAAATTGGCAATAGAAAATCAAACGAAAAAATGCATTTTGTACGGTTAGGCGACTTGTGATAAACCGTCGAAAATGAGATGTGGAAGAGTGATTATAAAATAACTAATTCCTACGTCAAGCACTAAGCAATTAGTTCCTCGGCAAACGACACGGGAACATTCCTCCAACACTGACCACCTACGCGTAACACGAGACCTAGTTCTCTATATCCAGTGTCTATTTAACTATCTAACACCACTACATCTTATTTAAACTTCATAGAATCTTTTTTAATAGATTTAGAAAAGTTAGCATCTCTATCTACTTTCCGCACAGTCTTCACTCTTCCATATTTGATATTTTTTAGCAGATAAAAAGAAATACGAAATGCAATTTCGGACAGAATGCACGTTAGAGATACATTAGTGGATTGTTCTTAGATGTGCGTCACTAAGGCGCACTAGTGGACGTGTTTTAGAAACGTAGATGATAGATACATTGAATAGTACTGCAAAGAATGAAATTGGTGATATGAAGCGTTTTGTAGTCTTCAGTTATGATATAAATTTATATATATGACTGTATGTAATATGACATATCTATATATTTATTTTATGTACGGCACGCTGTCCAAATTCGCCGGCTTCCAATGCCCTCTCACACGCCACACTGAATTTATTTTGCTTTGGTGTTTTCTATCGGATATGTTTATTGTCAGCTTGAACACTTCTATTTCGCTTTCGCTTTTAATACTAATGCTTTGCATGTCATGTGAACTTGTAATCATTAAATTTGCTTTTAATAATGAATAGGAAATACCGATGGTGTCCATTTTTAAGTAATTTTAAAATCAATAAATAATGTCAATAGTCAATCTAACTTAAAAGAAATCTCTTACGACACCAACGTTATTCTCAGAAAATGCTACTTGTAAATCCTTAACACTTGTTTTAAAAACCCGTTTACTTATTATTCCCAAAAAAGGTAAAGAGATGTTGCCTTATTTGAGACTCGAAGCTTTTTAAAGGAAAGCATTGTTTCTTAACAATGTTTAGAAGTGCGTATAGAGACATTATATTAGTTAACATTCCCCTTACACACAAAATTAAAAATATGCAATGTTGTTACTTACGGTGGTTTATTACAAATATTATATTATAGTTTACCTATGAGATTTATCTTCTATTAATCTTTTAATTTTTTTTAACATAAACTAAACCGAACAAATTTACCAACGTCCTTTTTAGCCACGGTACGTCTTATTACAATTCGATTAAATCTAAACGAGCTTGTCTTCAATCTATCAATATCTCAATTTTCAGGGATCCCCCGTTATATCTTCGTATTCAAATTTAAATGCAATTAAAAATTACAAGTAGACCCCATTTGATAATGTCCCCTTTACAACAAAAAAAAAATTGAAATCAGTTTATCAATATCGAAGTACTGAGATAACTATCATAAAGTAGGGAAACAAGGGAATTAAAACCTCCACCTTGCTTGAAGTCGGTTAAAAAGGAAAAATAAATCTCCATGTTAATGAATAAGCTTTGAACCTAATTTAATAATTCGTTCATGTTTAAGAACTATGTAATTCACAAACGACATAG
>DWLR01003511.1:0-13415 GCA_018246295.1 Papilio alexanor hazarajatica
ATATATATATATATATATCATATAATATTTTTACCTTCTTATTTAACATAATATGTATTTACATGATTACAAGCGCGACTCACACTCACTACTTAGTGAGTGTCATGACGTGAAGTGCCCGTGTCGTATGACAGGACGACACGTGGCAGTGATGCAGAGACGTTACGTGAGGTGCCGGCGACATGCCGTGCTGATGAGCTTAAGTTCCTGAATGTTAACACGTCAACTTCCTCCAGTGTATTCGATTCATTCGAGCATTTAGAATAATTATGCATCTATACCGAACAAAGTAATTTGCCAAGTTTTTAGGCTTAAGGTTGTAATTACTTTGCACACTCCCGCTCACGTATTCCAGAATCTTAATCAGAATTCTAAGGTTAACGTGGCATGGAGTAAAGGCACTACTTATGTCGTAATTATTATAAAAGGCACAAAAGGACCACAAATACGTACTAAGTGAAATGAATTTAATATCGTTACAGAATTGAAATGTATAGCCACGTACGAGTATGTTATGTAAGTTGTAAGAATAAATTACAATTACGGTCTGCGCATTCAATTAATACCACTGTATGACAATATGCGGCGGCTGCGGGAACTGAGCGTTTGTAATTAAATTAGTTAGCGAATGTGTGATGGCGGCAGCTTTTATTTAAAATTTATAGCGAATTGTAGCGAGGAAATAAAAGCTTGTACCGATTATAATAAACTTGTCGCGGTTCAGCACTGTAGAGCTTGCAGCACCGTAGATCTCGAAACATTCGTAACATTGCTAATCTCATAGAGCTTGTGCGTGGGGAAGGGGGTGGCGGGCGTGTCGACACCGCGGTATGTCCGCCGTAACTCGGCACTAATTTGATTTCGCGATCACTTGTTACCGAAGCGATCCAATTAAACAGCCGCAATGCATGTAAATTGAGATGTCACCTGTTTGACTTGTTGCTCATTTACATGCTGTATTGCTCCAAATTGCGTAGGTTTAAACGTAATGCCACTAAAGCAGTCGACTAACATTTTGTCCTTTTTGGTAACTCCAGTGAGCTATTAATAAAAAATAATAGATTTCTCTTCTTTTGCAGACGAAAACTCTTAGTTATCTGACTAGAGAATAGATATGTATATCTATACATATCTATTTGATTGCCTTTTTAACTATCAGTCAGCAACCGCAACAACCTAGAGACTGGAAGTTACGGTAAAGGAGCGGTGTCAAATGACAAACTAAAATATAGCCGCTCTATAAGCAAAAAAGTTTATTTGAATGACAAACAAAATGTTATTTATACCGTAAAGCTATTTAACACAAAACTATAACATAAATCACGTCGTACATTACAATATTGTCAATATCCAAGCAGCTCACATTACGCGAAACACGTACAAGAGTGTGACAAAAGAAAAATGATATAGTTCATATTGTAAGCGCTCGCGGGCCGGAGATAAAATGTCAGGCGTCGTGTAACTATAGTGCAGAGTGCGGCGCGAGTGACGAGCGCGGAGCGCGGAGCGCGGCGACATCGAAGTATAAGCAGCGTTACATTCCAGCAATGTTGATCTTGTAGCCTAATTTTAGTCATAACACCGTCGATGCTACGTTTAGAACACCGACCAATGTAAAATATCATTGTTATATTAAAACAAAAAAATGTGGCGTATTATTTGACTCGTGCTCAATACTGGATCGGCGTCGGTATTGTTCCAAAGGCAAAATACAGATTTCTTACATAAATGTGAAGACAAGTTTTTATAAATTCATAGAATTTATATAAACGTACAAAGAGGATACAGACACGACAGGTTTCCAAAAACAGATTCAAATCAGTTCAACTGACACAGTGCGCTCCAGCGCTCATTTAATCATTTTCCAATTACTTAACCCTTTCAAATTTCGTTTCTATTAATTTTACAAGCGAACTGACAGGGAACTCGTAGGTTTACTTAAAGGGAACACACAGAGAAATTGTGACACAAAACAACAGCAGGACCGCTCTAGGGCAATCTTCTTTAATGGAATTTCTGAATAACTCTTTTCTATTCATTGGAAAAAGTGAGTTGTGCTGTGTGTCGGGGAATATTGTGTCATATTTCATGCATGTCCTGCGACCGGCGCGGGCCGGAGCGTCGGGTTTGATAAACAAATATCCTCACCGAGTAAGGATAAGATGACCCGAATTCTAAAATAGGGTGTCCGGTAAGTAATAAAAGTGTACAAAGTATACATGAGTGCAGTACATTACTACGCCAGCTGGGACACATAGAGATATAATTGTTAACCGTTTTAAACTATAACAAAAAATTCAACTAAAATGTTTTAAACGTTAAATAAATCAAATACTTATAAACATGTAACTGCCTGTTAAAATTCCACTGAGCTACCCTAGTTAAAAAGATCCGAGGTCACCATTAAATGACCTTTGCTGTGCCGAAGGTTATCGGTCTTGCGAGGAAAGTGGAGCCTTATTCTGCCGCTACTCGTTTTAAATTAGACATTCGTTTATTTATTTCAGTCAGCAGTCTCTACTACTTTTGCTATCAATTATCTTGCAGTTGTGAATTTACAATTATTGTTTTAATAATCTATATTAATAATACCGGTTGGCGCAGTGGCAAGACAGTTGCCTTTCGCGCTGCAGGTCGTGGGTTCGATTCCCACACAAGACAAATATTTGTGTCAAATGAACATGTCTGTTTGTCTTGAGTCTTGATGTAAAGACCACCGGAGGACTGGCAGCAGCGTTCTTTTCTTAGTAGAGTGAAACACACTGCGATCGCCAACCCGCCTGTCAAGCGTGGCGATTACGGCACATTTCCCCCCAATGATGCGAACAATGGGAGAGGCCTACGTCCAGCAGTGGACGATCATAGGCTGAGATGGATATAAATAAAAATCAATTTATGTACCTTTATTTGTGTTTCATGGGTTCCTACACCATTGATCAAATTGTGAAGATACATTGGTAAGTTGTTCTGAGGTTGTTGCCCGCTAGGACTTGGCCTCAATATCTAAGTATATCTTTATAAAAGTGGTTTTCGTTGTAAGTGAAACTCTTTACAGTACGCTTTAATATTATTTTCACTTTGTAGATTTGTTTTTATATTACATGGCATTGCAACGCATGCCAGCTTCAGCTAGTTTTAGATAAAAATACGACGTTGCGGTAAAACATAATTCTAGTTACCCTGCAATGGTGATATATTTTCTATGGGTAGTAACGTAGAAAACGGAAACATTATAAAATTTTATATTTCCTATTATATCTTACGTAACCTTTCTTGTAAAAGTTTGAATAATTCAACTGAGGAATGCAGTTCACCATCAAAGTATCGATAAAAAAGATCTAAGGTATTTCAGAGCCTGTGAGAAAATGTTTTGAAGAAGAAAATCAAATTTATGCTACTTATAAAAGCTTATTTGATAAGCTTTATTCGTGCAGAATAAATTTAATTTAGAGTTGCTCCCGGTCATAATAAACACGGCTGCTTACGAAATATTAAAAAGCTTTTAGAAGCCAACTCCTGCCTAATAATATTAATTTCGCTATAAATGTAGTAGGCATTTGTGATAAACTTTAAAACTAAAGTAAGTGTGAACATAATAACAGTTCAGAACTAGGCCCTGACAAGATGTGCTCTAGCTCTTAAACATGATCAATTAATAATCAATAGTTTAAAAACTAAAACACAAAACACACGCAAATGTCTCATTACGTATTCTGTTACATTAATATGTAAGTATGTAAGTAGGACCGTTGCATCACGGTCCGAACTAAGTTAGAAAAAGTATTGTCATCGGCCCTTGATAAGTATCCAAAATTCCAAATAAATCTGATGTTTTGAAATGGATGAATTTCAAGTTCCAAGATTCCTTACATGTATATAGATACAGGCTAATAACAGCGTGTTCAAATTTAGATTAGAACCCATAACGTTTTAGTTCCACTTATTTTTTTAAACCACTGTTAATTAGATATCATATTAATAAGATATCATATTTAACTATGTTTGTATGCTTTACGTTTCGCCGCGCTGCATAAATGTAACATTAAATTGTGTACCGAAATGTGGTCTGTGGAAGCGACGCGGTGTTACGCTCGAGCCATATATTTCCATAGATATTGAATAAATTTTATGAAACGAATGTATACACCCGCCACGAGCTTTTGAGTTGCTTTTAAATCAATTTAGAAGACACGCTGTTTATTTTTGACGGAACCCGTTATTCACAGAGAATGCTTACGAATATATAGAATTACCAACGTACGAGTATGCATACGTTACATAACATCCGAGTATGTCTTTGTCTCGCGTACATCGGGTGAAATACTTACATTATTAAAAGTATTATACCAAAATGTAGATTTATAAGTCTTTGGTATGTACAAATCTGACTGACCAAAACAGTGTTACTAGCTGCTTAATAACCGACTTGAAAAAAAGGACTTCGGATGTCGGATTTCAATTTTTTTTTTTTTTATCGAAAGGGGACATGCGCAAGTGTCCCGTTTAATTCTGAATGGCGCTGCACCTTGAGGTTGCACATACCTAAAATTTATTAATTGGTAGACTTATGACAAGCTAAAAATGACTTAATGTCTGAATACATAAAATTTAAGTCGGTTTTGTTTTTATTAAATATTTTAAACATTATTTAATTATTACCGAAGTATACCACATATTTCATTTTAACAGAATCTCAGAACCGATGGGAGGAGACTAGGATGATGGATGATCAGCACGGGCGCCAAAGTTTGCCCTCGCGCGCCGCGAGATGGATCACTTCAGAACTAATGGATGTTAAATCTCTGCGGACGATGATTTGTTTCACAAAAATTATTGAAGTAAACAGCAAGCTTTACACCGTGTAATGGACACGATTTGTTAAATGATGTTTACTTAAAATGTCTTGCTATTTTGCGTACTACTAATCTCTTATAAACATTACAAAACCATGAGTATAATTTGTCAAATATATGCTATGTCTTATCTGGCAGTTGGTTACCTCGACTTGCGTACTTACTTATTATATTTACACGAATCGAGGTATATATTTTAAATATAAAAATGTACTCAGTGCACTCTTTATTCCAGTATTTAACGATTAAAACAGCTCGTTGCAAGATAGCTCAGAGGGAGGGCACTTAACCTTTCTGACTTGATTTACTTCAACCACTTTATGCAACTTAACCGACATTTTTTTGTACTTGAATAAGACTTAAGGATTGGTCATCTGTACGCAGTGATTCGTGTGCTTATCAAAATATCCTGGGCGTCTTTTTTAATCCTATAATTCCACTGAACCACGGTTTACCTCACACCATTAAAACGATTGCAACCATTATCAAGTATCTTATGTTAATAAATAAAGATTATGACAACTACTTCAAATCAATTTTATTATTATTCACGACTCAGTAACTTTTAAATGTTATAAAATACTACAGTAGAAGTTCTAGTGATGTACCAATTTCAACGGCCAATAAATTAAACATTGGCCATAGCGCAACTCAATGAATTTGCACGAAAAAATATTACATAACTTTAAACGTTGTTCAGTTGACTGAAACTAAAATTGAAACAACAGTTAAAATTTGTTAAACGCTTAAAAATATTTACTGTCGTTCATTGTTTCATTAATTCAAACCAAGATTATCGGTGTGAATATTAATTTTTAAATTTGCCGAATACTATTTTTTATTATTTTATGACAACTAGCAATCTAACAAAGCAACATTGTAAAAATTTTAAAAGTTAATTTTTTGACCCGCTTTGTAATAAACAATACGCAATCCCGTACAACCGAAGCGTCTCTAGCCTAAGTAGAACCATGATCAGCCCATTTGACAATATAGATCGAAGGTCAAGTTACATTGGCAATTTCAAAATGTCTGTTTTTGACTTAATCTTTGAACCATCGTCATTTTATAGAATATCATATATAGTAAACTAAAGTTTCATCCCAATCAACTAAATAGTCATTTAATAGCGTTTTTTCTGAAGAAATGTTTAACGTAACACTTTGAATTGATATAACTTTGTTATTTATGCACCGATTTAGATGAAATAAAAACTTAATCTAACGATTGAAGCTAAATACTACACATTGTTGAAAACCGCATCCAAATCGGTTAAGCCATATCTGAGATTAACGCGAACATTGTAACAGACAAACCGACAAATAGACAAAAATTTTAAAAATCATTGTTTTGAGTTCTATAGCATTGGTAAATACCCCCTGTAATAGATTTGCTAATTTATTTTCCATGTACCGACACCGATCAGTTACGATTTTATTATATGTATAGATAAATTTATTTATAAAGGACGTTATGGTTTAAAAGTTATTAAACAAATATATTGTGTACATATATGTATATGTAAATGTATTAAGCGGTCCGTGTGGGGAAAACCGCACATAAAAATATTTAGTATATTAATATCACACAAGGAATGCGTACAATGGGTCCCCGGGGCGGTCGTTAACTCTGCGCATTGTCCTTGCAAATTGCCTGCCAACGTCCCGCACTCTCTAATACAAATTGTTTCCTTATTTTTTTAAATACAATAATATTACATGAAGAATAAAATAAAAGCACCTACACATTCATAAAAAGATATATGCAATTGATCGTTTCGGACGGCCTTACATGACCGATTTTTGACCAACTTCAAAATAATCTTTTAATATTTTTTTAAAACAAAAACGGCTTTAAATTTCTATAGATATTCCCTTTTTTAGGGATAAGGCATGGGAAAAAAGCTTCTTTATCGGTTGCTTCAATACAAGTTACCATGATGATGTTAAAAATAACAACTTTTTGGCACATGTTATCCTTTATCGAAATTAATATACGTAGAATCAAATTACAAAAAATAATGCTAGCAAAATAATAAAAGAACGCATGCGAAGCCGCGGATAATTTTACTAATCTAGTTTTATTTATAAACTTTTATAGTCACACTACGTCTACAAATCCATTAAATCTAAACAATGTTTGTCTTAAGATATAAATAAGTCTACAAATATGTAAATTTTCAGCATACATCTTCGGAACCCAAGTTCCTATGACATTCAAAATTGAATTGGACCTACTTACGAACTACGGCAACAAAAGGTTTTTTGTAACAAACATAAAAAAGGGATATTACAATAAAATGTAATCTTAGAAGCGAGTAACATCGCTTGTAGTTGTACAATTAAACTTATTTAATTAAGTGGCAGACTTCTGTCCGTGGTTGATAGTTGTTTAGATATCCAGTGCACTAACAAATAAAATGTAATTTACTATAATTAATATTAGATACTAGGCGGTAAAAAAATCTTTCTTATTTCAATAGTTGCAATATATCATTTAATCATTTTTGTAGGACACCATCACTAAATCTGTGTCCCTGCGATTCATCACCGGTACTCAAATACATGGTACAAATGTGGTCTGTAGGACATGCGCAGTAAAAATAAAAGCTAAAGATTTAATATACTGTCGTGGATATAAATACTAGATATAAAAATTGTAGGTATCAGCAATGTATATCGGTGAAAGAAGATTGAAGTATAGGTAGCGCAAAGCGGTTGATCTCGTAAATAGTTAAATTTGCATTTGAAAGCATTCCCGGCTCGCCGTCGTAAACTTTGTGCAAATGCTGATGAAAACTTTTCGATTTTCGGCCAAGAGTTTTAGCACACTGAATGGAAGTAAATTGTCGATTGCTCGAGCCGTCGGCCGAGTATGTATGAGCATTTTTATCTCGTTTTCTTTAGAAAATTTTACATATACATCTTTAAAAATACGTTCGTTTATCTTCTTCTGTTGTAAACTAGTAGTTAATTTTAAAAAGTTAAATGAATGTACTCTCACGCCACTCCGGGGAAGAATACAAATCAAATGAACGCTTGTATATACATATGTAGATCTGTTCAATTGTGACCTCCTGGAGCGTAAACTACTGGACCGATTCTGAGTGAGGTGTCATTCGCTTCGTATTGTTCCCGGAGTGAGACAGCCAGTCGAACTAAATGATTTTTAAAATCACTACTATATCTTATCATTTTGTTTTCGTAAATTCAACCTTTTGTGTCTATTTTAGATTTGTTTTTTCCCTACTATATTTCAAACAAATCTGAAACAGAAACGCGTACGAACAATATTTTTAATTTTCTTGGCGTGCCCTATACGCGTCTGAAGTTCATATTTTAAACTCCAAAACGATTTACATACAAAACTACGCAGCTTCTAGCAAGATTAGATTTTAAAAAGTACATTTGGAATTCTTCTCGGGCGAGCGTGAGCAGACTTCGTTAGTTGCGTTAAAATGTTGAAAAGTGCCGGGAATAACTTTAACTATTTATTAAATAAGTTTTGATAAATGAATATAAAAATTACATTCATACTATAAAGTAACTGAAGTGTCGCTGCGACCCAAAGTGAGCCTTAGCCTCCGACAGTAAAAGTCTCCACTTTTCTCGATCCTGCGCCATCTGAAGCCAGTCTCGTACTTGGAGATGCCGTAGGTCCTACTCCACCGCCTCTTTCCAGCGAGACTTAAGACGGCCGACTGGGCGTCGGCTACTGGGCCGTCCTCACGGCACGCTTCACGTTCCGACCGTCATTCATTCTTTCTAGGTGGCCGAGCTAGCGGAATCTGTGCGCTTTTATATCTCCCATGATATTCAGGTCGGCCACCAGTTCCTCGATTTTTATTTGGTAGACGTAGGAGTGCGTCTACCGAGAGCTACCTACGTCGTAGAACTAATTTTATTTTCAAGAATAAAAGTGCAAATGTTTCTCAATTCCTGCATCGTCACATTGCAGCTAGTAAAACGATTTTTTTACATAACCTTATCATTGTGCTAGTTAGCATTCAGTTGAATGAGCCATCTTTTATCTTAAGACGACAGTTTTTTTTTTCTTTTACTCGTAGCCTCTGTCAAAACCATTCTAAAAAAGGAAATATAATTGTGATTTGTGTCACATTGTTATGGATAAAGTTTTTATTATCAGTTCGACGACCTACTCGTGACTGAGTTTTAAATCCTAAAAAATACAATTAACAAACGGATCATATAAATCGTGGAAGCTAATTTTATAGACATCTTTGCCAAGGGGGCCGCTGCACCACCGATCTAGTTTGATGAAACTACTGCAGCGCGTTCGTCCGTGGTTAACGTTTATTAGTCAATTCAATAAAGATTGCAACGTAAACTTTCCGCTTTATATCTGCCACGTGCGATATCTTAGCTCTTTTAACGTTTTTAATCTAACTGAAATAGAGTTAGATAGCAATCGTCACATACGCGACAGATACATTTGTGTGTGTGTATATGAAACATGTGAGTAACTCACAGTGAATATATTATACTAATATAATATTAATCAGACATCTTTGGTCCATTTTTAATATTGACAATACGTTACGAACATAAAAAGAGAAAATAGCGAGATATTGTATACTTTACTGCAATCTTATCGTTTGGAGGAAGACTTAACGATCGCAGCGATAAAAACAACCGAGCCTCGATTTGAGTCGTATCGTATTTCAATGTATCGTTACTCGTATAAATATCGTTAATAACAAAATAGTTTCTCAGCCAAACTTACTACTCAAACGTATAGACTACCGAACCTTCTTAAAATTGCAATCAAAGAAGAAATAAAATATTAAAGTGAACAGACTACTTAATAATTTACTTATTATTTAATAGGTTAGGTTATTTATATATTCAGAAAGCGTTTTAATTTTCCTCGGCATCTTCGCACTATAACGAGGCCGATATAAATACAAAGTTGACAGATTATGCCGTCTCCATAAGGCCGATCGAGTTTTTTCTGTGTCCTGTGTAGTAATAGTGATTGATTGGATCGCGAATGACAACATAATAGCCGCTTAACTAAACCTAGTACAAGATTATAGGGTGACGTCATTAAGGGAATATAACAAGTTTGAAAACAAACCTTGAACACAATCCATTTGACCTAATTTGTCCGGGAACGTTACGACTTCGGATTATCAAAGGTTTCGGAATAACCACCGCATTTCTATGGAAGAGGAATAGAATGGAACATGGAAGATACTGTGCCCATCCTACGATACTCAAACGTGAGAAAAGGGCAGAGATGATACTTAAACAATTGCCTTTTATTTCAGTAGAAATAATTATCTTTCTCTTAGTATAATTATCTCTTCATGGTATTCTTAATTGCTTTGCATTAAAATAATTTACTTTCCCTTAAAATGATGATGTACATATGTACCTACAATTTGTTGATTCGTATCTTAATACTTCTTAGTCTTTAGTGAAACTGCGTATAACTTCTCTGTTTTTGCCATTGTTTTCTCGATTTGTGGAGTAAATACTGTTGCAATCCCTGTCGGAATATTGTTGTTTGTCCCGCTGTAGGATGTCATGCGGAGCCTCAGCATTGGGTCTGCAGGCTCGCTTTGCGAAATGAGCACAAATTACTTGGTAGCCAGTGCCGTAGCAGGAGGTGAGATTGTGTTAATTACTCCTTTGACCTCCGCCCCCGTCGCCCCACCGGCCCCCGCCTCGCGTGTGTAGTGCCCGTGAAATAGCTGGCGTGGGCGACGATATGCGATGCGACCCAATCAGTATATTTTATCTGGCCATTTGATATTTACTTGTTAAAATGTTAATTTAATAAATTATACATAAGTAAATTAATGTATACCTACATAAGAATCGCGGGCCTAATCAAGAAATTGAAAAAGATTACGGATTTCCATACGGAATGGAATCCTGGATATTTCCTTCATTTGTACATCCTACGCATGTTATTGTAGTTGGCTGGCTGTTCTGTGTGTACCCCGGCTTTGTTCTCCGATTTTTTACTATACCTATAGGTCTAGACTTATTTTTGTATACAAATTCCTATGAATGTATTGGTCGGTTGAGAAACCGGTGTAAAGAAATAGCTAGTTGTGACGTAACAGCTGGGAAAAGCCACTCGGACGCCGTCAAGATTTTAACGCGGTCGAGTTCTGTGCGGGATAACGGGAATCTGGGTTACTTGGATCTCGCTCGGGGCGATTAATTCCCAGCCTCGAGCGACAATAGATTTCTTGTGTATTCACACTTTTAATTACTTTTACATTTCTGTGCGACTTCATTAAAAATGCAAAGAAATTGCCCATTCAAAAATTAATAAGATTTCAATATCATGTTGGCAGATATATAATATATATAATAAAACTCTTAACTGCCAAGCAGATAATAGTTTGTACAGTCGTAATGCCACAGGAACCAATTTCTATATTTCTACAACGGTATTTGCTGATGATATTTTTATGAATTCCTTGCCTCTCACTAGCCACACGTCCGGTAAGAAAAAACTTTGATTAAATTCCCGAAACCCTATCTACTCCCCACCCGACCGCGGCCTTTTTATTTGAGTTTTGTCGCCTAATTTATGGGCATCTTGTTTATATAACTTTCGGTCATTCAACAGTTTGTTCTCAAAATTTGAAATAATAATATGTTTAAAATTCATTCTCTACTTTTGTTTTGTTTGTTTATTTATTAGATATAATCATATTTAGTTAGACAAATAGATTACAAAACACAATTTTAGAAATATTTGTAAACAAATCTTTGACAATCAACAAATTATCTTTCAAATATGCATTACACAGATATGCGAAAAAAAGGATAAGTTTACTTCTGAAAAAAGAAAGAAAAAAACTGATATTTATTTACAATTAAAATAAAAAGATACATTATCCAAGTTTTGTAGGCAAGCGTTGTTGAATTCATTCAACGGTAAACATGTCAAGCTCACTAATGAAACTAAATTTGATTCGTCTCCAGAAACGTTCTTGTAAGGCAGGTACGGGAAAAGGGAACATTAAGAGCCTTTCGACAGGTGACTAAAGTCTTCATAGACTCATGATCGGCATATTGTGCAGTGTGCGTGGATTACTCAATTTCATTATTTAAAAAATTTAAGACGTTGTTATGAAACCTTATGTTCGATCCCTTTGGTGTTAAAGGCTAAATCGTAAACGATCTTTGTACACTTTACTTTTGCAAGGGATTCAAAGATTTTAAGATTTTTTTTTATTTGAAACCTACGTGTGTAAAGTTAGTCAATTGCTAGGGTCAGAGATGTCGATAATTGATTTTCAAAAACATATAAATTTATTTAACTAACAAAAACAACATTCGTAAACAGCTTATACATTTTAAAGTAATGAGATTTATAAGAATCGCTTGATATATTTGTTTTACGTTGACAATCAATTATGAATTAACAATCTTTACTATCCACGAAGATTACACGATGAGATAAAAGGGAGGAGAGGAGGATTGTTTGCTATCGGAAGGTTAATCCGCCACCGGTGGACGGCTAGCTAAGCGGGGCCCGGCGGCGCTCGGCACGTCCCGCGCGCTCAACCGCTGCCACAAAAATACATTTATAATTCAATTTTTATTGTGATCTTTGCTTTATTTTGTAATGTTTACGTTCATAAAATCAATTTAATAGAAACGATTAAATTTCGTAATGCAGAAACATCTTTGTTATTTAATCGTGTTGATATTTAAAACAATATTTCAACAAGTATAATGAATCGTATAATGAATGACGGAGCAATCACTCTCGCAACGTTAGGTAATCTTATAGTGATAGTTTTTAGCACCTGACGGTTGCAGCTGCGCATATTTTATCATATATAGGGCCAGCCGTATTGGATTGTAAAATGAAACAGCCAATGGACACGTATTCGTTTATTGTGTGTACATTTAAAACATAGACAATAACAAAGATGTATCGTAATATCGGGCACGGGGCGGGGCGCGGCCCCCCGCCTGCGCCCTGCCCCTGCCCCTTGCGCACTGCGCGCTGCTGCGTTACAACGGAAGACTAGAAAAAACGAGTAGTAAAATCAATTAAAATCTTTGGTATGTAAAAATTAAACGAAGACTCATATTTCAACTTATTATTGAAAGCGTAACGAAAACAAGCATCGTCAATACTAACCGTAGCTTGTTTTTATAAATATCACAAGTATTGTTTGTGTTTGAATATTTTTTTAATAATTTATTATTTTTGTAACACTTAATACACAGAGTCGATTGTGAAAGATAAACCGTCTTGATTTACATATAAATAAACGTATTTATAAAATATTATGTAACACAAGTTCGTATTAACCAACTTAGTGTCTCAAACCTCGACTAAAAATTCCACCTCGCTACACAAATATCCCGGAATCCTTATAACAGAGGCAAATATCTTATCTCTTACTCTCAGGAGAGTCCCGCTGGAGATAAACATACAAACGGGATTCATCACTTACAGGGTTTTGGGAACTTACTGCCGTCAAAGAAAAAGATTCGTTCCTTTTTTAGAAAAGCACGTTTTGCTTACGTAATTACGGTACGAGCTACGAGTTACCATTCA
>DWLR01003512.1:0-13413 GCA_018246295.1 Papilio alexanor hazarajatica
GCCATGGGAAAGAATGCCATCCCGGAAAAATTATTTCACAATATATTTAGTAGCGATATAGGTCATACTTTGTTTGTGCAAATACAATGAAATTATATATTCCGTATGTATACATAAATGAGATGCAAATTAAATATCGTTTACGTTTCATTTATCCATTTTAGGTCTGTAAACAAAAATAAAATCTGTTTTCATTGCGCATAACCAGAATAAAAAAGACCAGATTAAAAGATAAAATTCTGTCTTTCTTCCTGCTTAAAATTCTTTCCGATTTTGTTGATTAGTGAAGTGGATCTTAGCTAATCGAAACTAAATCAAGAAAATCCAACGGACAAGACTGAGACATATTGGTGCATAATTTTTTGCTGGAGGATTTATGGTTAAATGTCTTATTTGGAAAGTAAGACGTGTAACCATGAATGGCAATAGTAAAAATGGGCAATTAAAGAGGCGTATGAAAAGAAAATGCATGTGTCATAAATGCGAATGCTAAGATGATGGATGAGGTACAGAAAGAATATATTAGGAAAAGCCTGAGAGTAGCAACTGTGATAGATACATCAAGGAGCAAAAAGTTAGCATAGTATGAGCATGTTATGAGGAAGGATGAATGGCATGTGAAAATTAAAGTTTAAATAAGGAATGAGCATGGAAAGGTACAGTCAGTATGGGTAGGCCTAAGAAAATATGGATGATTAAGAAGGGAGGGGATGATTACTGAAATGACGGATGACAGATTGATTTGGAAAACGAAAAATAGGTGTACCAACCCCACATAAAGTGGGAATAGAACAGGTAGATGATGATGAGAATCGTGTAATTATTTTCTTAGTAACTACTAACTATAATGACGTAAATGCGTGAAGATTGAGCGAAACAAATGCGAAATGGAAATCTGTAATTCATATATACCAAACAAAAAATGATAAAAAAAAATTTGCGGATTTTTCCTATTCATTATTCATTACCTTTTTTAAAGTCGTGAATTTTGAAAGTCCGCCAGATACACGGTTTTTCATGTAACGAAACTGGAGTAAAATAGGTGTAATTTATATTATTTAATTGAATGTGTCTTACGTAAAGTAGAGACGGCGTGTTCCGCAGATGGTCAAGGTTATGCAGATTAAAATATTCATAATAAGCTTGGCGTCATCACGCGAGCCAGTAGTGCCATGAGGACTTGTAGAGGTCAAATAATTTCACAGAGAATTTTTAATTTCTACATGTATGTCCATGTAAGAACAGTTGCATATTTTGTTAAAAGGTCAATGTTTGCCAATATGTTATATTTTATAATGTATAATTTATAATATGAAAAAAATAATGATTTTTTTTTAATTCATCTGATGTTTTGAGAAAATTTATGTGTAAACCTTATTCACGACTCTTAATTGTTTTATTGTTGATTCAAATTTCATTTGATATGATTTCAAAGTACTCATTATTCACATCATTTACATACACTGTTTTAAAGCGATCAAACCTAAACGAATTATATCTGTTTATTTAGTATTTATATTAATACGAAATGAAGATAAAAACCTTGCGGGGTTAGATTCTTTCTATTAGGAAATAGGTAAGTAGGAAGAAGAATGGAGGTAGAAACACCTCTTTACATAAGATAAGAATGATAAGGTAATATTTAACACAATATTAAACATTGTGCAGCAGATATACATTAATACGATTGTGCTTTTGACGTCAAAATTGTGGTGTTAAAATTGTGCATATTCCATAAAGTTACTAATGCATAGAAACGTGCGTGCCGGTTGTACGTGGTTGCATAATATGCAGTCACACAACGCTGCGCCGGCGCCGCCCTGCCGTAACTTAGTTGTAGGTTCAACTTAGGCACGACATGGGTGTACAAAAGTATTTACAACGTTTAACTTAAGTACTACGTACCTTGGTATATTAGGGCCAGTACGACATTCCACGCGAGTCATGTGTTACTATTTATTAACCCTTACGTTACTTCTGTATAATATAAATACATCTTTATAATGTTAAACGATTACACCCGGTTTAATAGTTTCGCATTACAAACAAGTCACCTCTTTACTATTTTATTGTTTTAAAATTTGATGAATCTTACTCAATATTATAAAAGCGAAATTTTGGATGGATGGAGATGTTTGTTACCAGGTAACTCCAGAACGGCTGAATTGGATTTAGATGAAATTTGGCAGACATATCTATATATTATAGACTGGAATAGCACACAGGCCGGTTTTTTACCCGGAAAATGTGCGGTTTCCGCGGGACATTTTTGATAGAATTCTCCACGGTATCGTGTAACAGCTACTAATTTAATAAATACGTGATATTCATATCCGATCAGGTCGTTTTAGTATTAGTAGTTTCGGTTGTTACCGATTTAAATCAACTGCGCAGAAAATATAATAAAGTAAATATTTGCCTTAAAATAGATGCTCACTCATTTTCGACTTCCAATCCAAAAACATGTAGAGCGTACAAGCTAGGTACTCGCGTTATTGATCCCTCAAGTCTTCCTGAGCGTAACTAGAAGGGATCATGGAAATTAAGAGTCGCAGAAAATAAAAAGCAATTAGTTAACGCAAATTATTGAATTTAAGCTATAAGATTTCTTCTGTTACTCAATTTGCTGACTGATTAATAAAAAATTATAATCTAATCATATCAAATCATAAAATACTTAATCATAATTGATTAAGTTGCCGTATTAACGCATATAAGGACAATACAAAAAGCTTGTATTTTAAAAATAAGCATGTGAATCAAAATACCGATAGCCTAATATTAGTGCGCGGTCCATGAAAGCTAGGAACTTGTTGGGTTCAAATCCTCTATACGATTATTACCTAATTATCTCAATCTAATTACCTTTAATTTGTTATTAAAATAATAATTTCCTAATACCCCTATTGGTAAAATTTGCGTTTGGTCCAAAAAAAAACATTGGACATCAAAAACACTTAAGAAATATTAAAAAAAACCCGCTAAATTTGATTTATATTATTAACCTCGTTAAATACGCAATAAACTTACTTGAGCTTTAGAAGTATGATGGGCTCTACGTTCTACACACGTCAGCTTTTCCACTTTGTCCAAGCACGAACGCGAGCACACCAGGTCACTAGTCACGGGTGCACATCTGCCCGGCCAAATTTAAATTGTGGTCATTTCTATACCATAATTCAGTTAAATCACATACACAGGGGGGAGTGACAATAGGAGAGCATCGATGTGAGCGAATCACACCAAAGACACGCATCGCTAATTCTCCATAGCCCGTGTTTACTGACACCGCTCACCGGACAAAAATCGTCAACTTTATGGACGAATGTATCATACTTTACCTCAGTTATTGTTTGGATCAAATATTTCAACGATCATTAAAACTTAGGGTAATTTAGAGTAATCTACAGTTACAAAAGTTTTGTTGATCTAAGTTAACCATCAATATTATTAAGTCTACTCTTATGTCAAAAGCACAATTCTTAGCTGTCTATTACTGCTTATTAAAAATTATAATTATTATTTACTTATATAATATCGATAAATGTCAATCGTCGATGTTATGTCTTCAAAACACCTCTGAAACTGCCTATTTTTGCGTGAAGGGTCACCCCCTTACGATACGAAAAGAAAATGTCCTTTTTGGTCTGCATATGCATTAGCCTGTTGCAGATGCCTATGGGCAGCGGCCACATGATATCGAGTTAACCGCTTACTTGTTTGCCACCTCCTTTTATATGAAAAAAATAATAAGATTATTACCGATTTGTCTTAGATACATTCTATAACTGCAACCAAAATATGCGTCGTAAGTATTTAATTTCATCCAGGGCCTACATGTTCATAGCTAAAATATCCAAGATAGTATATTATACACTAGACTAATTAAAAAGGGGAAATAGCCTTAGAAAAAAGGGATAGGTCCATAATAGTTATTAAATTATTAGAAATTTCTAAATCGATACGATTTAGATCTCAAAAACTTGCACCGCAGCTACAGCTTGTATTAAACTTGTTAATGTTCGTGAACTATAGTTAATTCCTAATTTGGGAGAACCGCTGCGCTTCTAACTAATAAAAATTCAAAGATATATAAATAATAAAAGAAACAGCAAACTTTGCTATAAACATCAAGCTTGTTAAAGCTTAATTATGTTGTGAATACAATTTATATATTAATTAATGTGAGGTCATGTCTATATTAATTATAAAACCGTCTCCGGAAGCTGATAAACATATTCGTAACGCGTTTGAACGTACGAGGTCCAGTGTCGGTCATAATGGCGGGAACTGCCGCCGCCATCTTGTTTACAGACATGTCGCGAGCGCTCGACGCGGGAGATTAACATCGCCGCTGATGAATTAATTATGTACGTATTGTTCTAACCCAATGACCTTGGCTGCGGTTACATCGTATGGTCATCGTTCATCTCAGATCGAACGATAGCCGCCCGACAGGGCAGTTCAGAGGTTATGTTAGATAAGCGTAATGTGAAATTAACTTAGAACGCATGCAGCGTCATATTTAAAATTAAATGAACAAATATTCTGTCTAACGTTTTTAAAATTTCGACCTGTGCGGGGATGAAATGAAATAGGGATGAAAGTTCACTTGGAAGTCAGAAAAAAATCACTCTTATACGCCTAACCCCGACAAGCCCCTGGGAAGGGATATAAGATACTTTTTATTGTAAAAAAAGGGTTAAAGGGATTGAAACAATGGTAGAAAGTTTATATGGAAATTCGTCTTTATTGAAGATAAAACCATGAATCTTTGTATTTAAGCACTTGATAAAAGAATAATAAATATTTGTTCCAGTATTTTTAAATTTTCGACCTACATGGGGATAAGAAGGAGACGAAAATTCGTATAGAAGTCCAAAAAAAATTGTCTATGTAACTATCGTATATATATTTATCGAAATCAAGTCTATTGACAGTCAAAATCTTAGACTTACACGACGCGCGAGCGCTGGACTCGCCAGCAAAACACAATGAACGATTCTAGATCAAACTTGCAAAATCTGTATGTTTTAGGAAATGATAGAAAAATAAAAACAAAGTTTATAAAATGTATTAAAATATGTTATTCGCAGTAAACCAAAGCAGTTTATATGTGTATTATTAGGGAAATAAGTATCTTAAAATATTAAAAATAATGCCCACAGTAACTTTTCTACGCGGAGGAAGTCGCATGCAAAAGCTAGTATTTATTAAATAAAAATTTATATATCTATAATGCGAAATTAGACATCACCAAATTTGTAGAGTATAATTTGTAACGTAAGAATATAACTGCAATGGTTACTTATGTAACGAAATCGTCTAATCTTCTCTCTAATCGTCTATGCTTGCGTAAGCTACAGTAAAAATGGAATAATTAAATCTGAAATTAGTCTTTTTTAACATCGGTAACAATAACATATTCTTCGGTAACTTTTCATATTCTTGCTATTTTTCATATTCGGTATGACGGTATTTGTTCTTCGGAGTAAAAGAATCCAAAATTGAAAATTGGCGGTAAGCGATTCTGTCCGGTCAATATAATAGTAGAGAGCCGAGGATAGAAAGGACCAATAAAACCAAAAATAAAGTTTATATTTATTATCGGTGTACACTTTCATATAGCTCCGTGTTTGCTTCAGTTTATCTTATCACGTTCGAAACTAATATGCAGAATGAAACGTGACCAAAGGTTGCCTCGACGACCGTTATCTCGAACCACGATACCGGGCAGAGTATCCCTCGCGAACACTAATCGATTGTCTTTCTCTTTCCACGTACAATAAGGAGTTTAGAGCTTTTTAGCGTTGGTAGAACTGGAAACCCTCGATCTAGTGGTACTCGTGTGTACGTCGCGGATTCAAGTCATGGTAAATTTCTGTTCCTATTGTTACTTATTCAATTTTGTTGAAAAAAGGGACATGTCCTATAAAATCGCACTAACTTTCAATAAAACTGAACTGATATAATTGAAAATACCACGGAAACTGTTAAATAATGTAAATTTTCTTTACCTTATTTTAAGTCATACTAAAAAGGATCTGTTGATAAAACTATTTAATTTTTTTATTTTACTGATATTTTTAGCCGCAAAAGTAAAATAAGTATCTGAAATCATTTAACATCTGATTACTCGTTAGCTCTTGATTTCATAGAGGGCTAATAACCTATATTCTATCTCATTTTTATCAAATATTTAATAAACGTTATGTTCAATTAACTAAACACTGTCGCTAAGCAGTAAGGAATCTGTGTAAACAAACATAGAAAATTATTAAGTGAGTATAAACATAAACATCATTTTCGTTTACACGAACTCTGATGATTATGTAAATAAGGCGCCTCGAACATTGTAAACAATGGAACGCTATTTATAAATTCCAATGACGTTTTATATGTTGCAAAATTGCAATTAAATACAAAACATCGTTGAATGATGACAACGTAAAATTTTTGTTAATATTGCATATGTATAAAGCAATGGATGCAATACATTGCAATTTATTTAGTATCCTTGTTGGCATCTGAACAAAAACTTGCTATTTGCTACTTGGTATTCACGACAAAATAACCTTGCGTACAGCTAACACGATACGAAGGCGTGCTCTGAGTAGGTATATCTAAAATTTAAAGAATGTTTCTTATACTGGTTCGCTTATTTTCCATTACGATCGTAATGATATGAACATTGAACACTCGCCAAAGGCGTGTTATTATTACAGAAAACAATTTTCCTAGACAAAACACTGAAGCTTATATCAAAACTATTGATTCTTGTGAATGAAAGAAGCTTGTAGAAATTTTTATCTTTCCTTATTTTCCTTCCCTTTACTGGTTTACTACTTAATATTATGTACCTACTTGTCGTTTTTTGTTATGTAAAAACTGTAATTCACATTAAAATTTGTTCGTATATCTTTTGAGAAGAAATATCGTTATTCTTGTTATCTCGTCTAGGGGAATCCCAGATGTGGAGGATCATACACCTTCCCCAGCTGGACCTTTTTTTTATAGAACAAGGGAGGCAAACGAGCAGCGGGTCGCCTAACATTAAGTGAACCGATACTAACCTCACATCCGGACAGCTATAAGGTTTCTGTCGAAGCCAACTTGGGCTTGTCGGACCACTGCCTGATTCGGACTACTGTCCGGACTGTGCCCATCTCGAGGCGCCCGCGGTTCAAACCGAATGGCCATCGCCGGGTGTGGCACTATAGGTCAGCGGACTGGGGTGAGATGCGGTCTTTCTATGCATCCTACCCATGGGAGCAAGTTTGCTTCAAGCTGGATGATCTCGATACCGTTGTGGATTCTGTTGCTGATGTGTTGCTTCAGGGGATGGAACTTTTTATTCCGTCATCTGTGGTGCCCATCGGTGGCAGCTCCTGGCCCTGGTTTGGTCGATCCTGCAAATTAGCGACGCGCTGGCAGCAGGACTGTTATCGAGCCTGAGCCGACGCGTCAACGGCTAGAGATGTAAATACCAGCGTCCTCAAAAAGAAGTATAACTCCGCCTCCAAGTCTTTTAAAAGAGTTATTTCCAAGGCAAAGTCTGATCACGTGGCCAGCACTGGGGAGAGGCTGGTGCGCCTTCCTTCTGGGACTCACGCGTTTTGGTCTCTCGCCAAGGCTGTCCAAGGGAATTTCTGTACGCCATCTTTACCATCGTTGCGCAGGGGGGATGACTCGATGGCCCACACCGCAAAAGAGAAGGCCGATTTTCTGGGCTCTATTTTTGCATTCAACTCGACTCTCGATGACAAAGGTAACTTATCGCCGAAAATACCGTGCGGTGTAACTTTTATGTCGGATATCCAATTTCACCAGAGTTCAGTGCGCAAATCGCTGCAATCTCTAGATGTCTATAAGTCGAGTGGGCCCGACGGAATTCCTCCCATCGTGCTTAAGACATGTGCTCCTGAGTTGGCCCCGGTCCTAACGCGTTTCTTCCGGCTCCTACTCTTTAGGCGTTGTCCCGAAATCATGGAAGATTACCATAGTTCACCCGATACCAAAGAAAGGCAATAGCTCAGATCTGTCCAACTATAGGCCTATAGCAATTATCCCTTTGTTCACCAAAATTATGGAAAAGATCATCAACTGCCAGCTCATGAGGTACCTAGAGGAGCACCAGCTGATTAGCGATCGTCAGCACGGCTTCCGTCAGCGTCGCTCAGTTGATGATCTTCTAGCGTACCTTACTCATCGGTGGGCTGAGGCAATCGAAGGCAAGGGGGAGGCTTTGACGGTCAGTTTGGATCTAACCAAAGCCTTTGATCGGATGTGGCACAAAGCGCTTCTTTCAAAGCTACCTTCCTACGGGCTGTCCGAGAAATTGTGCGAATGGATGACCAGCTTCCTGGAGGATCGCAGCATTAAGGTCGTTGTTGATGGTGCATGCTCGGATCTGAAACCTATAAACGCTGGTGTACCATAGGGCTGTATACTGTCGCCCACCCTGATTCTTCTGCATATCAATGACATGCTGCAAAACAGCAGTATCCATTGCTATGCACAGGTGACGCGATGTACTCGGCCCGCGCTAATAGTTCTCGGGCCACCGTCAATGAGAGCCGGAATAAACTTGTTTCTGAACTTGAGACCTTACTGGGTGGTGTCCCAGACTGGGGTCAACATCGCCACGCTTGGCAGGCGGGTTGGCGATAGCAGTATGTTCCACCGTACTAATAAAAGGACGCTGCTGCCTGTCCTTGGGAATCGAACCCACGACCTGTGGCGTGAAAGGCAAGTATCTTACCACTGCTCCAACAGGTCAGTCGTTTGCAGTATAGTTTTAAATTATTCCAATATTTTGAATCCGATTTGTAAAGAAAAAGTCAGATTCTAATGTATAGTCACGTAAGTCGTGAAATGATTGTTTTAATATTAAAATTTTATGTATTGTGCATGCTATAACTACGTGATCATATCCTAGATAACGATAGCAACAGGACATTGTTTATGTGATACAATATATTCATAAGTACTTATGTATTTTTACTCAGTCATATTAATACAATTTAGAAGTTCGTTTCTTCTAAAAATAAGTTACTTAATTGTTTTTATAAAAGAAGATTTAATTCAAGTCTGTCCATCCAACAATCATGTCTTCAGTTAGCCTTCGGCGATAGTAGTTGTCATATATACTTAAAGTGTATTGTCACTCGATCATTTGGTCTTATAATTAAGTAAGAGCTTGTTAAGGATAGTCCTTCAACCGTGACTATCAATAATATATGTAAGCAATCAATTAAACTATACGCTTAAATTGCTCACCAGACCACGGGTTCACTGTGAGAGAATACCTTTAGGCATTAAGACCACCCTTTGTGAAAACAACAAAGTGTAAATAAATCAAAATAAATAAATAAGCCAAACATCGACCAAACGCACTCTATTTACTGTTCTAGGTGTTTATTACTCGTCAACATGCATCATGAAAAGTGCCATGTATTCAAAATCTTCTCAGGACATTTTGTTCTGTTGTTACCAACATTACAAAAAGGACGGAAAATTGTCTCGAATTATTTACTGCTTTACTTTTTCATTAATTTTTTTTTATTAAATTTTTCATTTTACTGCCTTTATTAAATTTATTCAATAAAACCACTTATAACAATTAAACATCTATAAAATCGCTATACTCAAGCAAACAAGCTATGTTGCAAGTGCTTGCCACAAACTATATTATTGATTAGTCTTTCAAAAACGGACATGCAATCGGACCAGCAAAAAGCGTTGGCCTTTACCTGAATGTAAACAATACATTCTTAATTATTTTTAAGTTTTTATTAACATCTGATTGCGGCTCCGGATATCTTCTAACAGGTGTACGTGCCCGAACTCCATTTGGATGTGATTGGCGCTGTCGTGGAGAGATTTGGAACCGGAACCTCAGGCGTGATACTTACCGGAGACCTGAACGCGTGGAACATCTCGTGAGGCAGCCACAAAATGGATAGGTGGGGACGGGAATTAGTCGAGAAGCTCTACCAGCTGGCTCTGCGTGTATTAAACCAGGGTCTAAGGCCACTTTTGATACCATACGTGGAGGTAGGAGATACACCAGCTACGTCGAAATTACTACTTGCACCACCGCTCTGCTTGGAAGAGTGGTGGACTGGCGTCTCGCCTCGAGTTTCGTAAGAAACTCACCTCAAAATGGAAAGAGAAGGGCATAACATCAGCCGCAACTGCACGCATAAATAATAGAGTACGCCTAGAGGAAGAAATGAATAAGTACGTGAACACCGTGGTAGACGTGTGTAGGGATACCATACCAAGAATTTCGAAGAGGAGACGAGCAGGATTGCCTTGGTGGTCCGAAGCGCTCTCTAAAGCCAAAACTGAAGTTTTGAGAAAAAAGAGGCGGATATCGTGCGCGACGCCGGTCCGGAGAGGGTGGGTGGTGCAGCAGTATGTCGACGCAAAAGCTGAGCGTAGGTGAAGAGGGCTCAGATCCACAGTTAGAAGGAATTTTGTGAAAGGCAGACCCGAGAGACCATGTGGGAAGGAATCTACAGGGTTATAGGCCGCACAACTGTGAGGCTGAAGGAGATTCCCCTCGTTCGGGATGGAGTGGCGCTGAACGGGGAGGAATCGGTCAGGGTGCTTGCAGAAACTCTTTTCGTTGAAGATGACGCTGGGAAAGATGACGCGAACCACATAGAAATAAGAGAATTAGCCGAAATTGTAAACGAATGTTTACAATTTCGGAAGGTCGCATGGATCACCATGCGACCTTCGCCGCGTCAAGTTTTAACCCGAAAAAAGCCCCGGGCCCCGACGACCTCACAGCAGATATCTGCAAAGTGGCCATCACCCTGTATCCTGGGCTGTTCCTTGCCCTTTCAAACCGCTGCATAGCTTTAGCGTGTTTCTTCAGAAGATGGAAAGAGGCAGCGGTTGTAGCACTTAGGAAACCCGATAGAGAAGACTACACGCACCCTAAGTCATATCGTCAAATCGGACTACTCCCCGTAATGGGGAAGATTCTCGAGAAAATGGTGGTGAAGCGGGTCTGCTGGCACACTGCACCAATGACCAGCCAGCGTCAATATGGCTTTAAACCCCAGCGTAGCACCGAGGACTCCCTCTATGTCATGATCCAGCACATACGGGCCGAAGTTGAAAGACGAAGGCTCGTCGTGCTGGTATCGCTGGACATAGAGGCAGTGGCGTAGCTACCTAGGGGCTAGGCTGGGCAGTACCCCGGGGCCCTCAAGCTCAGGGGGCCCTCGAATCCTTACCAGAATCTCTCTCGATCGAACTGAACTTTTGGAAATTTCTCCCATTTTCAAAATAAATATGACAGGTTGCAACCTCACTTTAATCATGACAACTCAGTTGAGAGAAATTCAAAAGTTATGCCGAGGGAATTCCTCTAAATTTTTTCTGAAGGTTGGCAGTGTTGTCAACTTGACGAATAGTGATATGTGCGTTTTATTATTCATCGATGTGCGTTTTATTGTGAATTCGAGTTAAGATTTTTTTTCGAGAACGGTTAAAAAATTAATGCTGTATCAGGAGTAAGTAAGCTAATGTCAATAAACTTTTTTGTACTGGTCAATATAGTGGTTCAATTTTATTTGATTTTACCACTCATATTGATGTCCATTAAGTCAATAAATCGTGTCAAATCTATAGATTTCGGCTACAGCTCATTGTATAACGCGAAATATCGTGAAAAAATGCAAGTCACCTGCAGTAGGTACATTAATTCAGGTCCGCGGGCAGGAGATCGTTAATGGTCTCCACCGTTAAATGTGGTAACACTAACGGTGATAATTTTTTTCCGCGGATTCCCCAACGACACTTGTAGCGTATCATTGTGTTTCTCTTTCCTTTTATTTTACTTTTAACGTTGTCAGTGTACAATGAGTACCTACCTACTCGAGCACAGTCTAATATCGTATTGTATAAATAAATTAAAAAACTAAAATTACCGATAAAAAGAAGAAACCCAGTGGTGCATTAAAACGCAAACAACGCCAAGAAAGCGATAGTAAACAAAAATTGCCAAAAATTGACAAGTTTTTTAGTCAGCCTTCTGCAAGTATATCTGGCCAAAATATTTCTATTGATAGTGACTCAAATAATGTGGTAACTGCAGTGTTGGTTGAGAAGCCTACTGAAGAAGATTCGACAATTATTGCAGTTGGAGATACCTCCGCCGCCGATCATGTGAACGAGGATAATGTTTGCATGACACACATAAGAGCGGAGGGTTTAGAGGAACCACAGACTTGAGAAACTTCACGAACAAAATATTAAGTGATAACGAAAAACGTCAAATTCTTGATATAGGGCCTTTACAGCCTTCAGGACCTTTTCCAACAGACATCAATCAGAACAATAGGTGTTTTTCAAAATCGTACTACGTTTCGTGTTCTAAATATGGGCCAGTTAATCGTTTTTGGTTGGGTTATTCCAAAATACTAGACGCTGCCTATTGTCAACCCTGCTGGTTATTTGCTTCACAAAGGAATAATGTTTGGAGTACGGGAATTCGAGATTGGAAGCATTTATCAGAAAGAATTAAACAACTCAGTTGTTCGAGTGGCCATTCGGAAGCATGTGCTGTGTATGAATTTTGGAAAAAAAAACGATACTAATACTATCGACAAGGAACTTGAAAATGAAATTCGCAAAGAAGTATCATTTTGGAAAATGGTTCTTCAAAGGTTATTCGATATCATACTTACCCTAGCAAAGAGTTCTTTGGCTTTGAGAGGACATCAAGAAGACTTAACTCAGGAAGGATACCACGGAAATTTTCTGTCCTTTGTAGAGCTTGTCGCCCGATATGATCACATTTTGCGGTAAGTTTTGGATATGCCCAAAGGTAATAATCATTATTTCTAAGTTTTTTTATCGTTTTATTTTGTTTATAATTATTAACTTTTTAATATCAGGACTTTTTTGCAATTGTGTTTTTTATGTTTTTAGGATCTACAAGATATCTGAGTGCAACAATTCCAATTGAAATGATTGAGAGCTTGGGGACCAAACTCGAAATCCATCTACTAGAACAAATTAGAGCGTCACCGTTTTTTGCTATCATCATGGATACGACACAAGATATATCGAAGGTAGATCAGCTAAACATTGTTGTGAGGTATGCAGTAATAACCAGATCGGAAAATGGACAGCCAATTGATATAGAAGTAAAAGAAGTGTTTCTTGGCTTTATGCAGCCATCAAACATGGCGCAGTAGATTTAGTCAACCAAGTGAGAACATTATTTATCGACAAAAATATTGATTTAATAAAATGTGTGGGGCAAGGCTATGATGGAGCCAGAGTGATGAGTGGTGTGTATAATGGTGTAAAGACATATTAAGGATATCCAGCCTAACGCAGAGTACGTACATTGTGCCACTCATAATTTAAATTTGGTGATAAATGATG
>DWLR01003513.1:0-13411 GCA_018246295.1 Papilio alexanor hazarajatica
ATTATGTAGAAAAATAAAAATATAACTGATTTAGTATGTGTTTATTTTCTTGGTTAGGCCGAGTACTTTTCAATCCAACCTCGTATCTTACTACTGCGCCAACCGGTCAGTATTAAATTAAAATAGATTAAAATGGGACTTTTACTTTATTAGAATCAACGAACTTTTCGGGTCACTTATAACAATCCAAAATAACTGATATTCATTCAAGACAATTCATATTGATTAACATGTTTAGTTCTCACGTTTTTCGCAAGTATTTATATCTTAATGAAACTCACAGAGCGAATAGCTAAGATTTACATCACCCGTGTACCCGCAGACAGACATTCCCTGCACTTCCATTTGCTTGTCGCGAGTAAAAAGTCTACTCTTTTCATACGTTCAACCCCTGTATCATTTATAATCATAACTCCTCCAGTGAACACTTTAACTTTGCACTTCGTCTGGCACTCGTCTCGATGTGAAAAAACTTGACGCAACATTTTCGAGGGAAGCCATTGTGTACGCCATCTTAGAATTCCTGCCTCTCGGAATACCCACGACAGGAATATAAAACTTTTTTCCATTGTAACTAATTTCATTTCCATACGCATGTAGGGATTTGCATACAAATTGTATAGGGTTTGTTGTGAACACATTCCTTTTATTTGTGTAACCTCCATTTGAATTTATTAAAAATTAATGATAACATTTTACAGTTATAAGACATAATATATTCATTACAAATTCTCAACATCGCTGGTATCATTTTATTTTGTGTACAGATAAATAAAATTGGTACTTAACTACGAGGTTATCATGAAGAAATAAGAAAGCGAGATGATTTATTATAAAATTAATAAACAGGCGATAATTGCACGTATTATTTTGAGATTTTAATAAAACAATTTAAAAAAAAAGGCAAACAAAAGATTTTGTGATGAAAATATATATCATGGACAAACTTACAACTACCAAATAGGTAAATAAATTTTGACAGGTTGAAGTTACCTCTAGTATTCGAAGCCTTTTGTAGAGTACCGTTATAGTTTTTAACTTACCTATTGATAGAAGTTCTAATAGCGGTAGAATTAAACAACCGTTGCATAATTAGATCTGCTTGTAGGTGATGCGCCGCGACCTCACAGGGTGGTGTTTTATACTTAGGCACTGATGTTGCAGTTTTACGTACTTCTACGTTTGTGACTTATTTTGCTTATCAAACATTATTAGTTTCAATATTTATTAAATTGTTTAAATCTATTTTTATTGTTACAGGTCAATTATTTCAAACCTATCGAGACAAGCTTATGTATAATTAAGGTAAGAATTTCGAATCAACTCTTATTAAACTTAAACACGTTTAATTTTTCATCGTCGCCACCACCACCACCACCACCTCAACCTATGATCGTCCACTGCTGGACATAGGCCTCCCCCATTGATCGCATCATTGGGGGGAAAAATCGTCGCCAGCCGTTGTTAAATTAATAGTGTAGTACTTCAAATTACCTGCAAACCTGCATGACCTAAAGTGATATTAAAAGTGTTCATTATGTATATTCGTAGAAAAGCAGAGAAGATCGTATTGTTTTGTCTAGTCAGATGCCAACTTTTGCTTTTTCATATGTTTTTTTTTTTTCAATTAGGCCATCTAATGTGGAATGGAGATGTAATTACGATACGATGTGATAGATTACGAAGTGCCTATTCATTTTTTCACATGCAGTTGGTTAAAAAAAATGAATTGAAAAACAAAGCTGTCACAACGTTACGTTACGATTAATACAATAATTTTCACTAAAGAATAATATTTTAGAATAGCCATTGAAGCTCGACGATTCAAACGAGACGAGATATTCATTAAAGAAATATCCGTTGTATTTCTTATTCTTCTTTCTTATTGAAAACCGTACTATCTTCATGAGATAAACAAATACTTTTCCCTGCCAACTATTCACTATTCAGTCCATGTGATGACTGGAGAGCCATTTGTGATGTTATTAGTCACCCCAAATATTTTTGCCATACGCTAATTCTATCCGCGCTTTTATCTACATTTTTCTAACGATAAGTCTTTTCCTATTTTTTCTTCTCAGTGAAAACCCACCTTAAATCTGAATAAGTCTTTGGGGACAATATTTAATTAGTGTCGGATAGTCATTCGCAGCGTTAATGTTTCCGAAGCTTGTCGGTTCGCTTAGCTGTTCGCTCCACTGCTTTCGTTACCTTAATGTCATTAAATCTTTGCTAAGTTGAAGCGTGTGAATTCATTATAAAAATCTTAGGACATGTAAATTGGATTAAATTTATCGAGATTTGTCCCTGCCTAATACGGACCTTAATAAGACCAATAAAAGACGAATATCGCTTTTTGGCTGGTCGTTATAGTAAACCAATAAAGAACGATTTGTAACTGTCAAGTGACGATTTTTCAAGCAGTCTTATTTTTAAAAAATGTTGACATTTGTGTTAGGATTGTGGTTCCAGTAACTGTAATCAAGAATTGTACACTATATACTAAAAATTAATAATGTCACTTGTTACATCTCTGTTCACGGAGGCGATGCGTAAGGCGCTTTAATAATGTGCGAATTCTCGTCCCGGGAAGCTTCTCCCGCCGGGGCGCTGCGGCACAAACTTTCCCGTTCCCGTAAATTTTGTCATATATCATGAAATTTTATTACATTCCAGAATTGATTAAATACTAAAACATTTATTAGTTTGCCTCAACTCACTTGAATTATGTATTAAAATAAAATAAGCACTCTGATATGTAACACGGAAGGATAGGCGGAGATTTCGATTTCCATTTGAAGCGGTCCTGGTTTTATACACTAATTCAAGTTGCACGCTTAGCAAAGAATGAATTGTACGGTATGGTATCATACCAGCTGTTTAAATGGGAATTTGCAAATTAATTAGTGTACAATTTTGTTGAAATTCTTATTTACATAATGTGGACAAGCGATCATATCGCGTTTGTCCTTAATTAACTTGGCTTGTAACGGAGGGCACAGACAACAATGGAAGGTCATTCGATCGTTAATAAGTACAAATTTCGCAGATTAGCGTTAGATCAAGAAAACGTCTCGATCCGTTATTTCCACCGACTTTGTTTTAAGTATCGAGTTGGATTTTAAGAGTTTAAATTTGACAAAGACAATGGAAGCAAAATTTTAAAAGATAGAACTCTAGAACAAAGAGGAATACTTTGAAAACGTATAAGAATAATGTTCTTAACTGTTTTATGACGATCCCACCAAACCAAGGTAGGTAGCCATGGTTCTAGGGTTAGATTTTCTAACCCTTTTAAACTCCGATTTTTTTTGGGATGAATTAGTTTTCGGTGCATACGGTTGGTTACGGTTTATAAGTTTATATTCTGACACTTTTCCTGCTTAATTGGACTGGTAAAAAACGATTGCAGAATATTATTTTGTCTACCACAAAATTAAAAGGCGATTGCTAGTAATATTTTTTAAAACGCTCTATAGAAATCCTCAGATCAGAACGATTCACCTCCACTCGATTAAATAATTCATATACTATGTACACAATAAGAAAAATTCAATGGAACATTATTTTCAATGTTTGTCTACGTTATATTCTCTATAATTTTTCACTAGTACGGCTGATAATATTTTATTCATACGTTGTTCTGTAATAAGGCACAAAGTTTTCTACTCTAAAAGATTTCTTTACATACCATGCCTCTAAAGAATGTTTTTTTTATTTCTTTCAAGGGTATTTTTCTGTCTAGATACGTACACGGTTCATTCTCGCTGTTATATAAATGTATCAAATCCCTTGGAAGTAAACTATATTTAATATAAGTGTTGAAGATACATAATTTCTGGACTTTCTTTTACAGCATTTTATCGTTTAAGCCGGAGGTCAAAAACTCAAAAACTTTTTGGAGTAAAAATATAAATTCTTAGCATCTTATATTTTCTTCTAATTTCAGGTGACTTAAAAAGGCAAATACAAGTATGCAAAAAAAAATATTTAAAAATAACCAATATTGAAAGAAATTTATATAATGTCCTTTGATCAGACAGTGTAACTAATTAGATCAAAGAAAAGAATTTAAAAAAATTACGGCTCTTTGACCGCTTTCTAATAAATAATAAGACATTAAAATTTGTAATAGAATGAGATTTTTTTTTTGGAAAAATATAACGTGAATCATTGTATTGTAATATGTACTTTTGTCTTTTTGAAATTGTTATTAAAATTATAAATAAGAAAAGCCCGTCAAAAAGCAGCTACTTATGTAATGAGATTGATCCTGCCATCTTCAAAGTCAAAGTCATAAAAGAAAATAAGATGTGATTTTCTTTTACAGTTTTGATAAGAAAAAGTCAATAAACGGTTGAAACTAATAAGTTTTGGCAGGATCGCTTTGGAAGTGGTTCGGTGGAGGTTGCGAGCGTTTCTCGTGCTGTTATCGACAACGAAGTTTTAAGATTACAATTACGTGTCTAATGGACGGTAAAAAGCGAATTTTCTCGCAATCCACCGACTTTTCATCGTCGCTTAATGGTCTCAAGCAATTTCACGGCCTTTTCATTCCGTCGTTATGAATTCCTTTTATAATATAATAATTTCTAAAAGGAACGAAGAATATTTAAAGCAACATCGAGTGATGATGCTTCAGTATTTTTTCCCAGTACTTTAATTTACATAATTTCGTCAGAAGCTATCTTGTTAGTCATCGAATTATTAATGAGATACATTTTTTTGATAAATTTAACTCATTTCGAGAATCAAAATGTATGAAATTATTTGGAATCATTTGAATACTACTTATGTTTGATTTCAATTACGCACAACAATATCTAAAGGTCTCATTTGAAAATATTTTTCTTATCTTACATATGATATTAGTATTATTTTTGTCATTTAATTTATTACACTGATCAGTTGAATATATAATATTAGACTAAAATATTAATTCATTTTGTTGATGTTTTATTTTTATTTGTTGATTATTTTCATATTTATTTTTTTCATATTATCTTTTTATTGATTAATTTCATCAAATGTGTTTGTTCCTTCAGCATCAACGTCTATTCCATTCTGCTGTCGGTTCACGTCCTCTTCTATCGCGCTTTCTTCGTTTGACGCGTGACATTTATACATCAAAACCAACAAACCAAAACCTTTTTGGACGCTTTTACCTTTTACTGAATATTCTCATTTCAGTGCCAAAAATTGGACGGTATAAACGTGGCTTTATTGCTATTTTTTCCTTCCTTCATAGTTTGTGCGGTTTTCTTATCATGTGGATATTTTTTTGTAGTTAAGATAATCTGCGCTGTGGAAGGAAAATATTGATATTCCGTATATAGATGTCACTTTAGCAGCTCATGGGAGCTCTATGATATGTTGATGTGATGATTGAAACTGGGATTTACCAATAAAGCTTTATATAAAATATATAAAGCTTTATTGGTAAAAAACAAATAAAAAATATATATCTCACGAACGCGTGCGTGAATATAGATGAAATGAAACACGCATGTGAGGATCGTCTAAAGATAGCGATAGGTAGATACAAACTATTTTGGCTTCTGGTAGTTCAACATTTAAATGCACATTTAATTTTTACATTGCCAACTAAAAAAATATTTTCCTATTTTAACTTAGCAACCAACGTTTCTTTATTATTAGAGTTTATTTTCAGTATTGTTATTTAAACATCTACAATATTATATTTTTGCTGCCTAGAGCATACTTTTTTTGTTAAACCTTCACTTAATGATGAAGGAAAGAAATGTTATAAAGCTTCCTGACATTTTCTTTTTCATTATAAGTTTATAGTCTAAAAAAATCTTTGTAAATGGGCCTTGAAGGAATGGAGCACGAAAAACAAAATTGTCGTACAAAAAGCCTAAACCTCTGAGAATACTGTCGGAAAATTAGAAAAAGTTGAATGTGGTCGAACCTTATAAATTAAGAAATTTTTCAATGAGTTTTCAAGATGTTAAATTTTTAGCACGCTTAAGATGTAATATTATCTTGTTATCTAAGTTGCCTAAAGGATAATTTTCGCAAACTATTTTATTTCACATTATTGGAATAAATGACGCAATTCGAACTTTTAGCAGATCCCAGAAAAATACTTATTTTTCTGATGATAATATGACTAGTCCCTCAGTTCACTGAGGGATTAGTCATATTAACGATATGTTATCTTACGTTGTATCTTCTATTACCGTTTTGTCAAATTTTTATACGTTCATACACAAAGTTCCAAGCGTTCTTTCGCGACAAGTAACCCCGGGGCGGCGCGTTCTCGTCGGCGCCGGATGCCCCGTATCAGCGGGCGCGCAGCCTCGCTCTTAAACGATCCGCAAACTCCGATCGATCAACGTCCGACAACCGCACCGGATGATTGCACTGCCTATCTCAATATGCCTTGCAATAACAACGACTGGTGACCGTAGCGTTCCCAGTTCTTGCCATGCAGCACAATTTTATAACAACACTAGTAGACCCAACAAAAATCTCCTTGCTTACTCTTAGCAGATTCTGCTAAGGTTTTTACGTTATTTGTTTTGTGATTTATCAAAAAAATTAATAAAATTTTGTGACCCATTTTGGACCATTAAGCTAACTCTTACTACACAAAGGAAAATAAAAAAATGAGAGCCCATGTCAAATCGGAAATCAATAATTCATTATTTGTAAAGCGGTATACATAAAATGTTTGTTTCTTATGGTAATTTAAAGCGTAGTGAATACATCTATCAACATTTCTTACCAGCTCAAAGACAGCTTGACATTGATAATGGCACTCGCGTCGCCTACGACCCGCCGCGCTAAGATAAGCCTAACAACTCGTGTCTGTCTCAACCATAAATAAATCTGGATGGTATAGATAAGTGACCACTGACAAATGCGAATGTATTTACATTTTAAACCGTCTTTTTCTAGTATTCTTTTACAAAGTTTTACTAACTACAGGTTTATTTTAATACTAACTACCCGGCATACATTGTGTAATAGTCCTACAATGCGACATAAAAAATGGCTGTTGAAGTCCATATTGAAACACAATATTTTTGGTATTTTTTTTTTAGAAAATTACGTCAAATTAAATTTTACTTCAGAAGTAGTTTTATTGCAAAGTTCATAGTGTTTAATATGTAACGCAATAAAGTAAAAATATTAAAAGCAAAAATTTACATTCGTGTATTATTCATTTACATAAATAAATATTTTTTGTCCAAAACTGACTAATCTCTCAAAGTAACTCAAATAATCTTACCAAAGTTTCATCACGAAATAAATTGTAATTAATGTTAAGCGTGGCGAAGTTGTGTTTAAACAAAAAAAAAATTGTCGCTAAAATTGGATGTTTGCTTAGTCTTAGAAAAAGTTAGCAAATTTATTTCAGTCAAACTTCTAAACTTAAGTAAGACTAAACAAATTACAATGTAGCTAATTTGCGCAAGATGTTTTAATAGGCATCTTTGATGATGTCTAAAATATAAATCTTTAATGATGTATAAATGCACGTAATAAATGTAGAAAAGAAAGACTTGATGTTAATATAATCTCATCTTTTCCTCTTTTTCATTCATTTGAGGAATAATTATGAAGACAACGGAAATAGATGCGTTTCTTTAGCCAAAGAAAAAAACTTCAGTTCCTGTAAACAGTGGCTTGTTAAAGGTCTTCCAGTCGAGTTATCAGAACTGGATACCCTAAATGGAATCAAGTGGCGCTCGTTTCTCTATTCTCGGCCCTTATGACTACGCGCAAACTTGTCCTTTGACAATTTTCTGCGTTTATGGAGAGCTCGGCGACGTGTCTTATGGCTGCGGGGACACATTTAAAATTTAATGTCGGACTTCGCCTTCAATGGTGCTTTCATATACGAGTACACAAAGTGAGCAAAGCTTGGCATAATAGAATTAGTAGGCTAACTCGTCATTAACATAACCGTTCAGTAATGATTTTTAACGCAAATTAAAATCTTGTGCAAGAGAATAATGAAAACACATTTAAAAACAACTAATATAAAACAAATAATCTCTAGATATACGGCTTAAGTTTAATACCACAAAAATATTAGAACATTTTACCGTACATTAACATAAGACAAGATAATAAGACATTCTAATTTATATAATAACTTATCATTCAAAATAGCCTTAAATTCTGCAAGCCATATTAAAAAAAAACCAATGACATTTGCAATCATATTCTTTGTATGCTAACTTATTACCGACTTTAATGACGTTTATATTTGCTTGCACAATTCAGATATGCTAAATGTAAACTTAGCAGAGATTAAGTGTGTATAAAACACAATCAATTCTGAGTAATACATTTGTTACCTCATCAACAATGTCTAATCTTGGCTTGCAGTGCATCTCGCAGTACAAATAGAGCATGGCATAAAGTTCGTATTCACCACAGCTCCCTCGCTCCGGTTCCGCCGGATGACTCAACCTCTATTTTAAGCTCTTCGATGCGTTGGCGCAGTTACACCAACACGACCTGCGCTCTTGTATTATTTGCACTGTCGTACTCTTTGTATACTAATGCGATCTTAAAAGTCGCACTGTAATTCTATATATATAAAAACATTATATTCAAATGTTCTTTATGTGGATTCGATTTTAAAATCAATTTTAATTAAGAATATAGAAAAGCATGGTACTTTCGATTTCAAATCTTGTTTTTTAAGGGCCACAAAACTGCTGTTACCAAATATTTTGTGTCGATTACGTACCTACGAATGATATATACCCAATTTCAATTTGATAAGTAGGACAACAAGTTTATTATAGTCGTTTACTTTGGTACGTTTCTGGCATACCTTTCACTGCTAAACCTCTATGCACACATGTTTGTCGATTACGTCATAGCATCGTGTATATGCTTAAAACTCTATTCTGACAAGATAGTCACAGCTGTATGCAAATAAACGAGTTGCGTCGCAGTCGCTATAATCCTCCTGTCACCTCTATCGGTAACCGTTCCATTGTTGTCGCGATGATACCATCGTAATTAATTAACTGTCGGTCACATTGATACATGAAGGGTAATTGCAATGCGACTGTACTTGCGCGTCTCGATGGAAAAGTGAATTTATCAATTAATTTCAACTGTTCGGTTGAATGACGAGTAGAATTTTTAATTTTTTCGTTTGTAGTTTTTGTTACTAGAATAATGGTAAAGTTTGTTAATTTTCATATTTACTTGTTAAAGCTTTCCAATTAAAACACGCGAACAAAACAAAGGGAGAACTTAATACCTTAGGGCAACCTCGTGTAGGTTGTGTATTCTACAATAACAATTTTTAGTAGATAATGATTTATTACACTTACGCGAATACTACACATTCAATTTAATATAATTTTATTCTGTTAATTTAAATGTGTAGTAACGGATTATAATGCGTTTATTTAATATTTTTATTCCAGGCGTTCAAGCACTTTATATACTCTTTTAATTTCAGCGCATTAGGTAAGTAAAATAAACATATGATTAGGGTTGGAATCTGGAACTGCCACTTTAATACGGAAGAGGATTTAATTACGGAATTAAGTATACCAGGCAACTAAGCGACAACTTTGACGGGGAAGAGGATAGATTGGAGAAGGTAATGTTAATTATTCTATCCATCCCCTTCTGTCTATTAAAGGTAGGCAACGCATCTGCAACTCGCAAATGTTTGTTGCAGATGTCTTTGGGTCACTTAGGTGACCGCATGCTCGTTTCCCACCTTCTAGTATAAAAAAACAACTAACTCTTCGCGAGGGAAATAAGATAAATTAAATACTATAAAATTCGTAAATTTTCCAACCGACAGATTCTCTGAAGAACATCTGTAAACATCTGGTATAGATCATACGGGATGGTCCTCCACTTATATCATGATTTTAATTGGTAACGACACTATTGTTCGACTTCGACCAGTCAGATGCTACTGCTACGCCAATTAAGCCTATTAGAGAGCGTCGACACGCTGCGTGCGACGCGCTCGGAGTCTCGCAACCTAATAATATTTAATCAATTTGATCGCGTACAACTGAATTGAGGTCGTTGGCATGGATGGCATGGCACTAACAGAAATACATATAAACATAAATAAATAGCCAATAAATAGCTCAGTTACGCTATCTGATAAGACGGTTGAAGGTAAGATGACTCAATTTACCTAATTCCGTATACTAAGAAAAGGTGTCCAGAAAATCCTCTTAGTGTTTATTAGTCTGCACATTGCACTAGGTCTTGCAGTACTCTGTGCATCGGAGCGGAGTAATGTTTGCATATTACTTTATGGTGGCAGAAATAGTTACTCTTCTCTCGTTAGAATACTGGGTTCTTCTAAATCATTCTTCAATTTAGCATGATCGTAAGAAATCATAGTAAACCCTTTCGCGGCGTGCTATTTTCCTATTAAGTATGCCCATAAGACGGGCGGTTTTCGCAGTTTGCGGAATCGTACGGTCTTTCTCGTTATAGCATACATTTACCGGAAAAGTACGGCAATCGGCGTCTCTACAAGAATATTGTACTAAATTAATAACTTGTTACATTAGTTAAAAATTATTCATGTTAAGATTTATATATATTTACTTACTTTAAAATTTTGCTGGAATCACAAATACTAATTTTATAAATCTATAATTATATGAAATAAGAACTACTACAGCCAGATTCATACATGGCAAACAAAATAATTGGCAAGGTTAAACTTGCCTATAAACAGTAAACATATCTAACACATAAAACGGAAGTGGCCGGAATTCGTCGCGTAAATATAATGAAATCGGATAAATACGGTCTTCGACTATTTGTCACATTTTTTATCACGGGCATATACGGTGTTCGGCGCGAAAAGGTTCATTTTTATTTAAATATAGTATGATGATAAGAAAATATGGTTATTTTTTTTTTTAAATATACCATGATCATAAAATTTGAAGTAAATTTAAAAATAAGCCCGAATAACTTTAAAACATAAAATCGGTCCAGTCGTTCGGCTACATGAAGTCACAATGAAATGGATACGTATGGATATACATACTTACATATCCGCGCAAAATATTACTCTTCCGTCAGTCGCGCAAAAAACTAATCTACGACAACTAAGACTTTATTAAATTTACTCTTTCCATGTAAATTTAATAACGTTTGACTTCCAACTCTGCAGCGGGACGGAATGTTTCATTTTAAAACAGTGCAGTAATTGATAGGTGGCGCACGGACAGTGGCATTACTTCCCCGCTGAGGGGTCAAGCAGTGATATTACCGTTCACCAGTCTTCTCATTGTTTACTATGAAGACTTTATTTTTTTTTTTTTTTTACTTTGACAATTATAGTGTCAAATAATTTGCAGGCGGTGCAGGTTAGTTTTTAGCTTTACGATGGTCAGGAAGAATACATTTTACTTGTATTTAAACCAGAACCTCATTGATCTTCTAATACAGTTTGACTTACTAACAAAATAATTACAGTTATATAAATGTTTGTCCTTAACATAATATGAATGTTACACGTAAATTTAAATCTCTATTTTTTTTTTAAATATACATGGATAAGAATTGTGGTGCTTTAATGATATTTTTATAGAAGAAGGTGGAAAACGAGCAAGCGGTTACCTCAGTGACGGCCACCCGTAGACATCTGCAACAAACATTTGCGAGTTGCATATGCGTTGCCTACTTTTAATAGACAGAGGAGGGGATAGACAGAAAAAATGGACATTACCTTCGCCTATCCATTCCCTTCCCTTTCAAATCCTCTTTCTCTTTTCATCCTTTTCTTATTAGAAATGGGTGGGAAAGGGTGGGTAAAAGTTATCTTTTAGCTTTATTTTTTCATGTGCGAATATATTTCAGTGTTGTTATTCTCTTCTATAACTTCTTATTCTATCGGGTTTGGCGTGTTTGGATGTCACGGTTCAATGCTTATTATGTGTCGATTACTGAAACTATTCCTGAATACATGGTGCGTTTTTGTCCCGATCTTTTTCATTTATCAGCTTTTTATTTGCCTAAACTAGAAACATACGAATATAAGACAATCGTATATTTGACCACGCTTATCCAACCACATCATTGTACTAAGTCGCACAAGGTCGTGTAACTCGTTCCAAACCGGACGCTGAATTTACACTTCTTCATTCTCGATGCATACATAGTTCAAGGTATACTTACATCGCCAGTTCAAGTACTTCAATAGATATTTTAGTAGTTGTTGTTGCCCATTTCCATTACGTCTAGGCATACGGTTAGCCTCCATTCTTTTGTAGACATATCTCACATTCGAACGAAATGATTTAAAAAACTACACCCTACATGTCTGCGTGGGGCAACTTTTCAGTCTTAAATATTCTTCGTCACTCTTAATTTATCACAAAATTAAATCACTGAAGTGTAATAAAAGTCGAATGCGCAATCACGGGAATATTGCAGCTGGTACGGAAGACGATAGTGAAATCGTTGTTTGTTAAAAATGTCCCAACATCGTTAGTGTATAATAACTAATTGTTGATGTAAAGATTATCTTCAGCTCCATTAACATTAAAAACCTATTTCTGTTCGGTTTTTTAATGTTATGTTATTTATTGTGTTCTGAAATCTAAAATAACAGACATAAATTACTATATCTATATTTATCAGTATTAATTATTAAAAATATTTTATTGTTACATAATACCGCGGATAAATCTGGGCAAAATGCAAGCTATTTGTGAATTTCGCATACAGCGCCTAGCGCGTGTGGATTGTGTTCATGGCCTTATATTCTTCAAATCTTACATTTCACTCCGCAGTCACGTGTTGGCTTCCCGGACGGATCATCGTACTCGAACATTTATTATGGTTAGATCTTTTCAGTTGGCTACTTCAAGGATATCCGGGGGGTGAAGGGGGAGATGACTAAAATTAGGATTAGGAGGATTAAAATTAATCTGTAATCAAAATTTTTGAAATAATAGGCATTAGGTGATAAAGGGATATTATATGTTGATATGGCTTGGACTCTTCTCACTGATCAAAAGAAATGAAACACTAACGAAATACCAACTCTACGTCTAACTACTAGCCTCATGGTAGTTCCTCGGTTGAGCTTATTCAGCGGCAGCTGTTGCTTCCTTAGTTTAAGTAAATAATTTGATTAAAAATATGTTGTCATTTGCTACGCAGTTTAAGTAAATAATTTGATTAAAAAATATGTTGTCATTTGCTACGCGATAAGTCTTTTCCTTTTACATATTTAATACAAGTTTTAACATCCATAAAAGTTATTCGAAAATAATTCTGTTCACGCACCTGCGTGAATAGAATTATTTTAATAATTAATTAATTTTAATAATTTATGTACCTCATAAACAAAAAAAGGGGGGATTGCTCTACGATTTATTAGTGTATATATATGTATATATATATATATATATAT